>MNCI01027129.1:0-10600 GCA_015680685.1 Gnetum montanum | reverse complement strand
TCTATTGGCACATTCCTACACACCTGATCAACTTGAGTTTCATGAACCCCCATAGCAGATACTATTAACCCATGAGAAAGAGAATGATAGACAAGAGCTACATGATGTGCAAATGTAGGATCTATGAAAGAATGGCTAGCACTGGGATCAAATAACATTAACACAACAAAGCCCAAAATCATACCTCCCATCTCCATTACTGTGTTTGGTTGCATGTCCAATGGTTGGTCTATTAAGGCATACATCCATCCTTAAGTCCTTTGGTCCTCTCCTTTGGGTTGAGTGACTAGTGCTTCTCATCCACTCTGAACTAGAGGTCATTGTCCTTAGCCTCTGCCTCCTCCACTACTACTTGCCTAATTTTGGCACTCTTGAGCTAAAAGCCCTAGCTACCCACATGCGAAACAATTCTAGCAATCCCTCTATAGAAGACTAGGCTACCCACATCTATAAAAAATAATCACTCCATGACCAGCTCCAATAGTAGGATCGAAAATGGGTGTTTGATGCTATCCTCCATGGCCATGAGCTTACTTAGAGGGGCTAGGCCTTTCTCCAAAGGTTGATCCTCTCTTTTGCCCTTGTTGCCTCTCTCTACGTGTTGTATCCTCTGATTGACTCCTCTCTAAATCCATGGCTACTACTCTAGCTTCATCATAGGAAGTCAATTTGAGAGGTAATAGATGATCCTTCAAAGATGGTATCAAACCTTAAACAAACTTGTTTGCCTATGCCTGAGCATCTATTTGCATTTGGGGTACATAGCTACTCAGCTCAAAGAAATGAGCATCATACTCCGCCACAGACCAACTACCCTGATACAAATGGTAAAAATCATCCTCCTTAGCTGGTGCGTATTGGATAGACACATAATGACCTTTGAAAGATGCTAGAAAATCATCCCATGCTACCTCTTGACCAGTCCATCCCTTGGCTTGATCTTCAATCATCCACCAACATCGAGCAATACCAACCAATTGATAAATTGCCAAGCAAGTCTGCTGCACCAATGAACAATCCATCAAGTCAAAAACCTTTTGCAATTCCTCCAACCATTTTGTAGCCACAGTGGGATCCTTAGTTCCATCAAATTTAGGAGGTTCCAATTTTTAAAACTACTCCATGAGTTTCCTATTGATAGGTTGCATGTTTACTTCTCTTGAGCCTCCACTACCACTACCACTTTCCACTTCCCTAATTGTGGAAATAGGAGCAGGAGCATCACTAGCTACAATATGCTATTGTNAGATCAAGTGATCTTAGCATAAAAGCATAATAACTACAACTAATAATGTGTAGAATACATGCTAATAAGAAAAGTTAAATAGTACAAAACTTTCCTACATAAAGCAAAAATGAAACATACATATCACATCATCAAAATGCATGTCTCTACATAAAGCAAACTATACACTACTTTGCGAAAATACAAAAAAACACATAAACCTCATCATCGTATATAGGAGAGTACAGTACAAAGAGTTTCATAGTAGGATATCTAGTCCACACTACTGTACATAAAAATATATCATAACTAATCATTAAAGGATTTTCCCTCCTCTACTCTCTCTCTTCGTGCTCATCTAGGCTCTTGTGCTTTTTACCTATAATGAAATAAAGTCAGTACACAACTGAGTGGGAAGCCTTACACTTGTCCTGCTAGGTGGTTGACAAGTGTTGCACTAGAGGAGAGGAATGGGGCACAAGGTAACCTGCAACACTATTAGTCTCATGCATGCTCAAAACAACACACACCATATCACCCATGAAGCTAACATACAATCATACAAGCACATACAAAGCCATAGTCTAACATCATCTATCATGTCCATGTCATCATACCCATGATATACCATAAATAGTCAATGATCTACACAATCATAATCCTAATAGAACACCTATTTACAATGGTATGACTCACAATCCAATGCTATCACATACATAACTCATGTGGATGTTAGCATATTTGTGCTCAGTGTAGCATGTGAAACGTTGCTATGAGTACTTATAATAGCAATTGCTTGTAGGTCTTTTATTAGTATTTTATTTATCCAACCGATGTTAGGGTCTGTCAACTTGTGATCCAAAACAACTAGCCTTTTGGAGGATTGGCGATAGGAATGAACACACCTATGCCATGGACCAGCTGTAGGGATGAACACAGCTATGCTCTTCCACTCTCAAGATGAGCCCTGAGATAGCAGTCTCATCGATGCATCATAGTGGGGGTCAATCCATACTACCTCCAAGGTGCCTCATCACCAACTGGTCCACACCTTCATGCTAGCACCACCCACCAACAACCATCACAAGCATCGTCACAACAACATGTACACAATCTGGCTAGCTTAAGCCAACACATGCTATGAGCACAACACACCCAAACAAACATAACCACATAGATCCACCTCTTATGAAAATAATACCACTATAATAACCTTCAAAATGAGATTTTCCTAAAGAAAAAACTAATTCATTGATTACAAAGTACTTCTTAAGGCAATCTCAACAACACTAATTTTACCTAAATCGCACTCCTAGAAGCAAAGTTATGCATTTCCAAAGTTTGATTAATA
Organism: Gnetum montanum; assembly: GCA_015680685.1. Classification (NCBI taxonomy): domain Eukaryota; kingdom Viridiplantae; phylum Streptophyta; class Gnetopsida; order Gnetales; family Gnetaceae; genus Gnetum; species Gnetum montanum. Next base: position 8,024 of record MNCI01027129.1, on the reverse strand, counting down.
AAATAATATTAAATACGATTTGGAATGCCTAAAAGAAAATGCTCGCATCCCAAGAGGCCCCATAAATAGCATATCATATGAGGCTCATCAACACCACATATTTTTGTCCACATGTCCACATCATCCAATACATTGCATATATATTCATCTAGAATTTGTAACCAAAATCAGACAAATTTGGGAAAATAGATAGAATAACATGTCCAAGCTCAATCCCTAAGTTATCCATCCCACATGGCCACATCGCATAATCATATACACTAATCTAGCACAAAAATATAGGGAAAAGGCAAAGACAACCCACCAATTAAAATTGTTAGGGCAGAAAAGCCAAAATAAGGAGAAAATCCTCAAAAATCTCGCAGGACTCTATTTCACTCCCAACAAGTTTTGTGCCTATGTAGATATAACCACAAAAATCCCAAATCCAAATTTAGAATAAGAAAAAGGTGTCCACAAGGCTTAGAATCTAGAAAAAGAAAAGAACAGAAAGAAAAATGGCAGAAAATAGACTCTTGTGTGTTCTTGTGCATTACTATTTCTAAAACACACAAAAAAAGAGAACCAAAAATCCAATTTCTTTCACAAGTGGTGGTGCGAGGTGATGGCGTGTAAAACATAAAAAGAAACATATTACATAAATTATGCATAAAGCATAAAACATAATGATGCGCTTGTCCTCACGTCATGTGAGTTGCTTTTTTGTTTTTTTTTCATTTTCATTATTATTATTATTTTATGAATGATTTTCCTAAGTATTTTTTTATTCTTTTTGTTTCCACAACTAATACTATAAACGTTAAACCTGCGTAACAGATACAGAGACACGGACTCCAAATCAAAATCCGTTTGAACCAATGAGATCCTTATCATGCTTTCTACACATTCACATGCCAAAACCACACCTGAACATTATACAACATAGTGCTACCGTACAAATGAATACATGCTACAATCACACACAAAGTATAAAACATACCCGATCGGTGCTCTTGTACCCCAATCCCGCACCCCTGCGAGCAACATCACCTATCTAACACATCACACAGAGCTAGTGTATATACTCATGTTAATTAAGCATGCAAAGACATTATAATCATAACAAAAAAAACGAAGCTACATAACATATAAAATACATTAACTTGTTCCCGAAAACCCACCAAGACTCCACATGTGATACTCCACATGTGATATCTAAATCCTACTAGCTCTGGGTGGGGGCTGTAACAGAATCCTTCCTTAACCTTCATCAATGCTTCAATTTCTATCTCAAATGCTGCTGTTGCAGTACAAGAATGAGGAGGAGAGAGAGCATTTGACGGTAGAGCTGAGATAGATAACAAAGGCAAACACACAACAGAATAAAGGAAAGCTAGTGACAAAACCAAACTCCAGGGCTTGTCATGGTCAGGCACTCAAAGTTGGGACTGTGAATTCAAAAACGGATAACTTAAAACAGATAATGTACCTGCTAGCATATACAGAATCACATATCACTTGCTGATGAAGCAGGAGTGAGTTCATAAATGAGGTTTTATAACAAGTGCAGCTACGTATCAACAGGAAAGATCAAAACCTTTCTTAAACTTGATTCATGATTTTGGATTCGTAATTTCCACATACAATTGATTGTATTAAGCAAATTTCATAGAGATTCTTGCACCCATCATGTGTTCACACACTATTCCGCCCACAACCTTTCAGATTTATATTTCTTTTACGTGTCCCACGCAATGCAATTAGTGTTAATGCACGGAAAACATTTGGAAAAATTTGCAGGCACTCACAAAAAGCAAAATCTCATTTGACTAGACAATTCTAATTATTTTATTTCACCCATCAATCGTTCCATGCCATGTTATTGACTGCAAGAAAACTTTATTACGAGGTTGCTTAACAAAATGTATACCGAGCAGAAAAACCATTGGTAACGTAAAAAGCCGTTATTGACTTGCATTTAACTTTATCATGAGCCTGCTTAAATAAATGCCTGCTGCAGGAAAAACCATGGCTAACATGTCTTCCGCCCATTAATAAAAGAAAAAAAAAGGAAGAAAAAGAAAAAACCAACCAAGAAAAAATAGAAGAAAAAGCAAAAACACGGATATCGCTTTCAGTTTTTGCCCACAAATCTGTATCCAGTTTAGATGTAGTTGGTGTAACAATGTGGGATATACTCACCAACTCCTAAGAGGCAGGAAACACAATAAAATAGAGCTGCATTACCTAATCCATTAATCAAGATGTTTCAGGAGTGAGACTAATGATGTTAGGCTCGCCCAAGCTAGGCACAAGGCTATGTTTAAATAAGTTGGCTTTCCATCTTTTTGTTTTACTTGTTATTTTTATAACTTTTTATTTTACGCCTTTATTGTCTTACACCTTTTTGTTTTTACTTTATTAATTTTTTTCCAATATTTGTTTATTGTCTTACACTTTTTTTTTTACTTTATTAATTTTTTTCCAATATTTGTTTAACAACCTCGTTAGCACATTCTGTTTTTCTTTAATATTTTACAATTTTTAGTATATTTTTCTTTATTTTGGTGTGATTTTCTTATTGTGTTCTAATAATAATGTGTCTTATTGTNCTTTATTTTGGTGTGATTTTCTTATTGTGTTCTAATAATAATGTGTCTTATTGCCGACTCGGTATAGTGTGGTTTGTTTGATGTGGACATGTGCTATCTAGTTATTTGATTATTGGTGTCTAGATTCTAGCTTTGAATTTTGTTACTAATAACTAAGACATGGTTTCTTTTTCATGAAATAGGCAGTGAGTCCACATCATACACCCATCCACAAACTTTATGGTGTTTCTGGTGCTAGAAATGTAAGTTCCCTTTTCATTAATACAACTTTAATGAACTTGTGACCTTGGTAGTTTTTAGACTTGGAAAGGATTCAAAGTTTGAGTAGGGTGTGACTTCAAGAGAACTCAAAACTTTTTGTACTCTTCTACTTACTTGGGTGGATGAGTGTTTTTATGGATTTCTTACCATTCTATATCGACCAATAAAAAAAAATTGATTAAGTCTTTGCATGGTGTGGTTCCCATAAAAAGAATGATGAGAATTCAAATCACACCCCTTAGACAAAATAAATAGGCTACAAACATTGGTTATGGGATTAGAAAGACATGTCACCCATGCCTAAAGGTCTCCTCTAATTAAGGCCCTTTCTCACTTTCTACTTCTCTTTTTTTCCTAAATAAGGAATAGTGGTTGTTCTGTGAAAGCACTCTTGTGTATCCAGGGGATGAACTAGTCTTAGAATGATGATGCGAAGTCATTAAACATGGTTGATTTTGGTTTAGACCAAGGATGGATTTTGTCAGGTCATTTAACCACAAAATTCATAAGGGATTTCATGTGATATTAATCAAGAACTCTATTCCAATTTCTTTCTCTCATCCATCTATGCTCTCTATGCCTCACCTCACTATCGATGTTCATATCCTTGTTTGATGTTTTGGTTTGATGTGTTGAAATTCTTAGGTAGTTTCTTCTCGGTTGTCATATTTCACTTTCCATAACCATTAATCATCCATGAGGCCCATGGACTCCTTGGTTTGAGGATATGCAAGGGTAACAAAGGGCATGTGCCTACTTTGGAAAGCACCCACTTGCATACCTTTTGGTTGGGTTAGTTAAGTTCTTTATCCTTAGGCATTCTCACAATCAAATTCTTTTGTGTCTCATCAATAACATCCAATTGTGCATACCTTTACAATGTTTTTTTAGTAAAATCCTCTTTTTTGTTGTTGTGAATTCTTTATCCTTCTTCAAGCTTTTCATCACATTTGAGCATTTTAGAATTTAATAATGGACCACTTATCCATTTAACCCTATTTTTTAGTCTTCCCACTGATGCTATTAGAATAATCAATTTACTATAATCACAACTTGGCCAAGTGTAATCACCAATAAGAAAAGGTATCTAAAATCTAATCCTTGATTTTGTTATGATTGCAGTGGAAAACGTGGATTAGACTAGGACTATCTTCACTAAGGAATTAGTAGTAACACTATGTGATGAGGTTCCTTCATGATCATTGAAGCCTCTCCCTCGTTCTTCAGCTACCAGAGGAGTTGGATGTCAATTTCAACTAGGGTGTTTAATTCTATTATCATGAACATTAAATTTTATAAAAGATTATAAATCTATATACTTGGACACTTAGAATCCATTTGTTCTATCTGAGTTAGTTTGCATGTCAGTTAATAATCCCATACCTTTTCAATATTTTGTAAGGGGCTTGTTTCTCCTTTTGTTCACTCAATGATAAGTTTTCATTCAATCATGGGGGTATGATGAATTTTATTTTGTCTAGCTTCAATATCAAATATCTAATATCGGAGCCTTGATATCGAATACCAGATATCAAGGGCTCAGAGATGATGTCAGATATATGATGTCACAAGATGTGTGTTGACTTATAAATATAGCACTTGGACATGATTTGCAGATAAGTTTTGTCATAGCATAGTAGAGCTCTTGTAGTTTTTCTTTCTCAAAGTTAGAATATTTTTCCAAGTGCTCATAGTAGGATTCATTGAGTGTACAAATCTTTATTCAAGCATTATTGTACTTGAATACGGTAATGTGTGCGACAATAAAGATAAGCTTTCTAGTAAACCTTGTAGCATTTTAGCTAGATTAAATATTTTCTTTATGCATTTGATGTTTTATGAAATTTTATTTAATGTTTTCAAGTAGTTAAGCTAAATTAAGCTAAGTTAAGTTAGCTAGGCTAAATAGCAATTAATTAAGCACATAAGTACAACTGCTTCAAGCATGTGCATGACACTTGGTAATCCTAACAACGCTTAATATTTGGTAACCTAGTAGCATTATATGTGTTCAGGATGTGTACAGAAAGTGGAACTAGATACTTATGTTAGGATTAGTTAGATTAAATTAGCCATTAAAAATTACTTTATTTGTTTATTTTAAGAACCAAGAACATAAAACATAAAAATGATAAAAATTAGATGCCTAAGTTGCAATACTCTTGCATTTCACAAGTGTAAATGGGACGATAATGATTGTAATGATTAGACTTCACTTCTTAGAACTAGTGTACTTGAAGACTTAAGGTCTACAAAATTCGATTAAATCATGTGTAAACACTTGTGATTCGTATGGTTTGAGTGTAGGGGTATTCTCTACTCATTAGATGTGATTCTATCAATGCATGGTTTGATGCATCGATGCATACACATCAATGTAATGTCTTGTCTTGCCTATATAAATGTGTTTAGGATGTGTATAACAGATAGGAACATATGCTTGTGTTAGGATTAATTAGTTCTTAGATTAATTAAAAATTATTTACTTTATTTTCTACACTTAGGTGAATTAAAGAAAAAATATAAAAATTATACAAATCATATGCCTTTGTTACACTTAAGCATATCCTTAAACCTAACAAGTGGAACTAGGAAGACAATAATCACATCCTTGAAATTCACTACATAGATCAAGTGTACTTAGAGAGCTAAAGTCTATGAAATTCGATTGGATCACTTAGTAAACATTGGTGATTCATATGGTTGGATGTAGGAACTATTGGCTGCTCATCAATTACATTACTATCTATTAACTATGATTTGATTGTGTGTTGGTACTTGTGATTTGTATGGTAGAGTGTTGGGATACTCCACTACTCATCATTGGAGTTGTTATCAAGGATTTATCAATGTGTGTTGAGTAATTGATTTTATAAAGTTCGTTGTATCAAGAACTCTAACATCAACCTTTATATCTTTGAATCAATTTTAATAACACATACTCAAGTAAGTGTCACAATCATAACATGGCTTCAACTAAAGAAAAACCATCACTTGTCAAAGAGATAAACAAAAGCAATGAAAGAAAAAATGATGATGAAGACTAGAGTATGCCTATGCTAATAAGAATCTCATACACTCATAGTGATCCTTACAATCTATATTTAACATTCATCTTTCACCAAGATGGGTAGTTAAGGTGGAGAGACCTACAGGCCAACATTATTTTGCCTCTAGAGCATTCAACACCCACAATGCTTTAAATAAATTTAAGGAAGATGAATCTAAGCCATGTGCAAGAAGGGTGCCATGTGACCAAATACATGATGAGACCCTACCAACCCACATAGGTACAAGTTCAGAGAGATGCTAGTATGAAGACCAAACATGTTCACAACAAGGAAAAGTTGATTAACTCTCTTGTTGTCCGGCAAGAATTTGATGGTGATGCACTTGTAGTGAAGAAACTCAACCAAGATCATGAAGTCCATTCCCAAATTCCTATCATTCACTTAGAAGAACCTATCAAGGTGAAACTACATTCAGCCTTAGCAGAGACTCTAAGAAGAGAAGCAATAGACTCTAAGTACAAGTAAGACTCAACACCAAGAGCTTCTACTAGATCACGAAAAAAAATATCAAAGTCATAAAAGAAGAACTAGTTGACATCATTCTTCAATTGCTTTATCTTCATCCTCACGATTGTCGGTGGACTCTAATTGAAGGGAACATAGGTATAGAGATCATGATGGGAGATTTGTTAGAATCATGATCGACATGATTATCACCCTAGACATTTTGATGAGGAAGATGAAGAACATGAATCACAAAGAAATAGGATGGACATGTAGAGTGAGAGAGGTAAGAATACCAAAGGAGGCACCACTACAACATAGCATATGACCTTATGAGGATGAAGAACCCCTGTGGCACTCACAACATCATGAACATAAGGGAAGTTGTCTACATTCCAACTAGGCATGTAAGGGACAACCACATTAAGTGGATAGATGTAAAAAACATGCCAAGATTTGAGGATGGATATAACACTAATCCACAACATCACCTTCCAAGTATTTCATGATGCTTGCATCCTACAAAAAATAGAGAGTGATTGGAAAAAATGTAAGTTGTTCCCTCAGACACCCATTAAAGAGTCAGAAAGTTGGTATAGATCATTGAAACCTAAATTAATTAGAAGATGGAGTACCGTGCTTGAGATTTTCAATGATAAATATCAAACCTATTCTTAGGTGTCCAATATTAGGAAGCAGATCTAGGGCTAGAAGCAAGAGACCCAAGAATCCCTTAATGTGGCAACGAGTAAATACTATTTACTTTTGCATAGGTGCCCAAGTCACAATTTTTCCCAAAGGAAGTAGCTTAGGTACATTTTTGATGGGCTATGAAATAAAACTAGGGAAACCCTTAGACTTTATGCCCAAGGAAGACTATCTAAAATGATCATCCATCACATTTAGAGACTCATTGATCAAGTGCCAAATACAGAAGGTGAGATAAAGAAGAGATAATCAACCAAAGAGTACAATAGAGATCCATCTATCAGGAAGAGCGATGTTTGAGTATGTGATTAGAAAGAGGAAGAAACCTTGGAAAAAGTGATATAGGAAAAGATACTACCTATTCAAAAATCTATTATTTCTATAGCAACCAAGGTAGAAAAGATGTGGGATTGGGTGGATGAAAAATTTACCATAGTGTTAAAAATTATGGAGTAAATAATTAAGAAAGCCTTCAGCAAAGGTAAGGAGAAAAAGAAGAATAGAGATTTTGGATGAAAATGAAATGTGACTTCAGTGGTAGAATGTTTAGATACAAGCTGTGGTAAGGAGGAAGAATGTATTGTATGCTAGTATGACCACCCTAAGGGGTGCTATCCTATCATGACACATTTGTAAGAAACAAGGATGTATGTACTAAATCCAAGATTCATCAAGAAGAAGATGCCCAAATAGTTACCTTATTCTCAAGGTAAGTATCAGCATGCCTTTCAACTATTCTAGCTACCTAGCGGAGCTTATCCAAAACCACAAGAGCAGTACCATCAGTAGTGGTAGAAACCACAATTGTGGGTGATTCCACCACCATGATAGTAGTATCTATATTGACAACTGGACATTTATGGATACTATGTTCAATGTCCAATTTCTCTAGGAAATGTAGTGTTTTAAACTCCTCAATACTATCCACCAAAATACCATAGACCCACAT
>MNCI01027127.1:54209-88642 GCA_015680685.1 Gnetum montanum | reverse complement strand
AAAACCTAAAGTAGGTTTCACTCCCATAACACAAAAAGGGGAGGAAAGCCAAAAGAGCNTGCCAAAAAGAGAGAAGGTCATGCATGCTCACTTATCACAGGCTACAAGGTCCATCAATGTCACATATTCATTCAAGTCTGCAAGCAAAGGTTAACAACACTAAAAGCAAAAATGTCAATGTTAGAAGTAATAAAGACCATGTAAAGGTTTTTATATTTACTTGTGATTTGATGATGTCTTGAGCAAGATAAGGTTCATGTAAGAAACATGGTTTCAGGGTGTTTTCCCTACTATCATGGGTTGTAATGCAGATTTCAACCAAGGAATCCTTTGTGATGTTTGGCCTCAAGGTCAAGAGTAGTTAGGCCATTCTAGGACGTTAAGGCTACATGGTTAAAAGACTTCTAGGCTCAAAATTTAAGTGTTCAAGGTTGATTGATTGATTGACATCATTAGAATGAGCTACTTAGGCAAGTTGAATTATTCTCACATCTTCCTAGCCTATTATTGCATGTCAACATAAGCCAATTAAGTAGCATATGCATGATATTTTTGTCAATTAGAGTTAAAATAATGAAAAAAAATGAAATAATAGAGCACAATGAAGCAAGATAAGGTTAAAACAAGGAAAAATAAGATCATAGTAGGGTAAACTAAGGCTAAAACAAGGTAAAGTAAGGTAGAATAGGGTAGAATAAGGCCTCAAATGATGTAAAAATAAATTAAAATATGGGCAAAGAAGACTAAACAATGTTAAACAAGTTTAGAAATAATATTAATTTTTATCCTAATTATTTAGTTAAAAAAGGTAATACTTGGTGCATAAGGTCAAAAATTAATAAGATAATAATGTTTTAATGTTAAAATTAGTTAAATTAACTAATACTCTCTATTGCTAGCTTATTTAGGCTAGTATGGTAGTGTGTGGGAGGTATGCATTGGGTTGACACTATTTTTGATAGTCCTAGGCAATGTGTGGATTGTATAGATTGGATTAGAAACATTTTCAAGTTAAATAAGTTAGCCATTTCATTGTCCCAACATTTTTGGCTCTTTGTACTTTAAATTTGAATTTGTGGGATCCATGTGTCAGCATTTTTGAGCCACATAGGTAGCATGTTCACCATGGTTTCAAGCTTGTGAGCGTTTTTGGACTAATTTCATTGTCAATTTTCTTAGGACAACATGTTTGATCCTTTGTGGTTAGAGTTAGCAGATGTGATTCAATTGCATGAATCTACTCAATCATGCAAGGTTCTAGTAAGCTTAGAAATGTGGTTTCCAGGGTCCCACAACCTTTACAACTTGAGCTCTACTCTATAGTGTTGTGGCACTACACCAACACTCAATCCCTTAGGATCCTAATAAGCTCAAGAAAGATACCTTTCTAAAAGAAGCACATCAACCCTACAAAGAAAAAAAGAGAACAAAGAATTACAAGAAGAGGATGCAACTAATTTTGTTGATCCTTGTACATTGAGATACAACTTATTTTTACTACTTACAATAGACAAAAGATAGTACAATGAGGAACAATAACAAGAGGATGATGATTACAATGATTGCTTGATAATGACACTTGAAAGTACACAATGCTTGCACATTTTTCAAATGATGAAGTGTCAAAGTGTCATGTCAATGTAGCATTTGCTACATTTATGAGGCCCTGTCGACGTAGATCCACAATAAAGTCTATAAATACAGTGCTCCTGCCATGTAAATTTTTTTTAATAACTTAGCAAAGTTCTTTCAATTTGTTCATTTCAAATTTAGAATATTTTTTGAGTGCCCATAGTAGGAGCTAGAAAGTATACGGATCTTTGTTCAAGCATTGATGTACCTGAGCATAGTAGTGTGAATGGCAATAAAGATGATCCTTTTGATCAAATGTTGCAGAACTTGGAATAGATTAATTATTTATATTTGCATTTACCATTTTCATTAATTATGCAATTAATTAAGATAATTAAGACTTTAATTAATTAACTAGTTAAGCGAAATAGATTAAACACATAAGTACAATTACTTTGAGCATAGCATACAATACTTGGTAATCCCAGCAGTGCTTAATGCCTGGTAACCCAATAGTGTTGTATGCATTTAGGATGTGTACAAAAAGTGGGACTAGATGCTAATGTTAGTATAGTTAGTTATTAATTAACAATAAGATTAGTTACATTGGTTAATAAATTGAGTTTCAACTTGTTATCAATCATAGGTAAATAACATATAAAATAAGAAAAATCATGTGCCCCAATTACACTTAACCATATAATTAAGCTTCACAAGTGTAGCTTCAAAACATTTTTTGTAAAGAATTTTTTTAGTGGAACCTAAAATAATATCAACATAAATTTGGACTATTAGAAGATATTTTCCTTCTCTTTTAAGAAATAGAGTAACAATAACTTCACCTCTTTCAAAATCATTTGAAGTAAGGTGTTATGAAAGTCTTTTATACAAAGATATTGAAGCTTGTTTAAGACCATAGAGAGCTTTCTTGAGCTTGTAAACATGATTAGGCTTGATGGAGTTAACAAATTCTTTAGGTTATTCAATGTAAACTTCTTCTTGTATGGTTCCATTCAAGAAGGATCTTTTAACATCCATTTGATAGAGATTGATATTTTTGATGATAGCATAGGCTAGAAGAAGTCTAATAGATTTTAGCCTAGAAATAGGAGCAAAGGTTTCATCAAAGTCAATCCCTTCCTATTGGTTGTATGCTTTAGCTACCAATATAGCCTTATTTTTAATGATGTTTCGCTTTTTGGTAGTCTTTTTTCTAAAGACCCATTTTGTTCCAATAATAGGTTTATAATATGGCCTAAGTATTAATTCTAGAAAATCTAGTAAGTTCATCTTGCATAGCAAAAATCCATCCTTCCTCTCCTTTGGCTTCCTTCAAGTTTTTAAGTTCAAGTTCGGAGTGGTATGTGGAAAAAGTACCAATCTCTTTAATTTAACTTCTAGCACGAACATCATCTTGAACATTCCCAATACCATTGCTAAGATAGTGCGTTTTGCTAAGCCTAGGCATCTTTGATTGAGTGGGGGATATCTCATGAGGTTCCTTATTGTAGCGACAAAAAATGTTGGTGACTGGAAACACCGAGAGGTCTTTAGGCGCATAGCCTAACCCTAGATCCGCATGAGGGCCGTGCTAGAGAGAATGGATTCAAGGTGCCTTGAATAGTTTGGTTGATCAGACAAGGACTTAACTAGTGTAAAATAACCCTTTTGAAAACAATGATTTTAAATGGAACACTTTGTGGTAAAATAAAAGAAAATGTAATGTGCACAGTAGTAGAAATGTGCTAAAATGCGTAATGGGATAGTGGACATGATTGAATGCTTGACAATGCCAAAAAAAGAAATAAATATTGTAATCAGACAAAAAGAGAGTTTGAATAGGAAGATGCACCATCCCAAAAAAGGGGTACAGGTATACAGAGTGTACAATAGGTGCAGTAGGAGCACAGTCACACCCTCAATGGTGTCGGGCTGTGAAATTTGGTGCTCACTCTGATAAACTATGCCTTCTGGGTTGGCAGTCATGGTGTACTGTGTGATGTTCCACTAGGCTGCAATGGGGATGCAATGTACCGTGCAGTGTAGTTGTGCCTCTATGTCAGTGTGGTGTGCTCTAGGTCTCGTCCGTCCATGGAGCTAAGTGCCAGGATGCCAAGATGCCAAATGCAAAAAAAGTGGAAGTGCCAACTACCTTGCTGGTGAAGAAATGGAAGCCTCCCTTCCTTTTTCTCTTATTCTTTTTCAAAAGAGGATGCAAAGGTATTTAAAGGGCTAGGGTTAGCCTAAAATGTGGGTCAGGTGCCATGTGGCAATGCAGTGGGTGCGACCATGCTGTTTGCTACACTTTTCCCGTGTTATGCGTGGGACACAGGACACTGGTTGCAACGTTGGACATGGTGCTACATAGCATGACAGGGTTCTATGTTGCACAATGTAATAGGGTGTTACATAATAGGATGTAGCATAATAGGGTGTTACATAGCATTATAGCACGTAACAGGGTGTTACGCTATGCTATGCTATGCTATGTAGTGTAACAGGGTGTTATGCAGTATAATAGCGCGTAACAAGATGTTATGCTACACTATGCTATGTAGCGTAATAGTATGCTATGTGTCACAGCATAACAGGGTGTCGAAAGTGCCATCATTCTAACAGTTAGCCATATTTGCAGTCGTGATGTCGAGATCCAAAATTTTGTGGTGTTTCAATGGCCCCTCTTTGTTGACATTTGGAGAAGTGGCCTAAGAGACGTCGACAAAGAATTACAAAACACCATAGCAGACATGTCACCAACATCATTTGTTAGCACAAGATTGGATGTCATTTTACCATGCTCAAGAGTGTTATGGGAATAAGGTTATGCTAGGGGATAAGGGGTATAGGAAATGCTAGGGAGATGAAATTTAAATGGTGGGAATGAAATGCAAATAGTGTATCATGATGTAAGATGCAAATTCAGCATGGTTAATAGTGACCATGGCATGATGTGGTTTGCCCCTAAAACATTGACCTCTTGTTGGAGTGTTTATGAGAGCATCAAAGTCCATTTAATGCTAGGCCAATTATGAAGCTACAATGTTTTCAATGTGTTTTTTTAGGGAAAACCTTCTTTGGGTTCAGCTTACTACTGAATGTTAGTTGCAAGTTGGCCATTGAGAAGATGGGCTTTGTTTCCTAAGGATGATTCGTGTTACATTCACCTAGGCTTTGACCATGTAATAGAGGCGCCCCACAGAATGAATTTTGTTACATCAACCATGGGTTCAACGGTTGATATGAAGAGAATGCCATGTGTGTCACAATGTGTATGCATCAGAGGAGTGTGAAATCATGAGTTTGGGAAGGATGAGAGGATGTTGGTATAAAGGAATGGATGTGCATAGGCTATAATAGGGATGAGGGGTATGTGCACTCTTGAGTGGCTCAACTAGTCCAATCATGCACATCAAAGCAATGTGGTAACTTGCCACCATGATGAGATGCACCTTTGCATGACTGCCTCCAAGGCTTCTTCCTACAAACATAACTAAGAGAGGACAAGAAAATCACAAAACATGAAATGCAAGTGCAAATGGCAGATGTGAAGATGTCGTATGTGCAAAACTGTGAAGACACTGCAAATGTGTCAAATGTTGTGCCAGTCACAAGTGCTTGGGAAGCCAATGAAAGTGCCAAGGCAATTATGCTACAAGTGTTTTGAATGCCATACTAATGGTAAGTGCTTTAAAAGAATCACCAGAATGGTGGGAGGTGATGATGCTGTGAGTGCTCCCAAGGGTTTCACTAATGGAAGGTACTCGAATCAGATTAGCAACATGGTAGTTTAAAGTCCTGGTAGACCATGAACCCAATTTAAGATCCTGGCAGACTGTGATGTGCTAGTTTACAGTCCTAGAAGATTGTTGGATGCTAGTTTAATGTCGTGGTGGATAGTGGATGTTGTGCCAGTTTAATGTCATGACCCAAGGATGAGCTGTGCTAGTTTATAGTCATAGCAGACTATCTGTGCCAGTTTATAGTCATAGTGGATTGGTGCTTACCTTACTTGTATAAGGTGTGATGCTACACGTGTAGTCATGCTATGTGCCTACAAGATCCTGCAAAAATCAACTAGAAAGAAAACAACATCAAGCAACACCTGTTGTAAACAAGGTTAAAATGGATGAATGAAAGGAAAGTAATGCAAAAAGTGATAGTTTTAGACCATTTTGGATCGTAGGCTAGTTTAAGGCCTTTTCAAGCCATGTGTTTTTGTAGTTTCATGTTTTATAGTTTTTTTTGATGTTTTTAGATGTAATGCGTAAGCTAAGTGGATGGATGCATAAACAAAGTAAAAAAAAATATGTGAACAAAATGAAATGCCTAATCTAAGTAAGTAGGAAAAATGTAAATGTGTAGGCTAGTGCGATGTAAATGAATGTCAAAAATACATGGCAAGTGGAGGCAAAGGGTAGGCAAGCATCTAGCACATTTTTGGCCANTTGGCTTCAACCACTTGTTCGGGTGTGTTAGCCTTAGGCGTTGCATTAGTGGTTATAGGTGTATCAAAAAGAAACTCTTCTTCTAAAACTTGCATCATGTCTATGTTGTGGATAGTTGAAGAGGAAGCGTTATCACCATGGATGATAACTTGACCACCTTCATATGGAAGGTGGATTTCTTGGTGGATGAAAGAGGAGACGACCCTTAGTTGGGCTAGCCAAGGCCTACCTAGAATCATGTTGAAACCTGGCATCTTCTCTATGATAGTGAAATTTGCACTAGTGGGGAATTTCTCTCCTACCACGAAGGCTAAGTTGATTGTACTTGTGACTATGACACATGATCCGTTGAAGGATTTTAGACATGTGGTTTTGGTTGGCCTGATTTCATCTACCAGACCTAGTTTGTTGATGATGGAGTATAGGACTACATTTTTTGCTACACCATCATCTACATGCACTCTACAGATGGTGCACTGCCCAACACATATGTTAATAGATAGTGGAGCTATAGTGACCTCCCCTTGTTCGGGGTTAACTTTGACTACATTGTTGTAGAATACTAGGGATGTTGAACTCAATTCTTACAATGTAGGAGGCAACATTGTTGCACAGATGGATGCATCATTTGTAGGGATATCCTCTGTAATAGGAATGGAGGCCAACATTTGGGCCAATGCTTGGTAGTGAGTAGATGAGGTCATGACTAGATCATACAAGCTCAACATTGTGTTCTTTTGCTTGAGCTCTTGTTTTACCTGGGTTAGTGCAGCTACAAAGTCCTTGTCATTAGCCATTGTGTTGGCCTTGACTTCCTTCATGTGGGTTGAGACATAGATCTCTCACATAGGGGACTTGAGATTGGTTTGCTTGGCCTACTTGGGGGTAGGGGCCCCAGTGTTCAGTTGTTGTTTTCTAGTTGTGACCTTTGCTTCAGCTAAGGGGGTTTCTAGGTGCTTGTTCTTGCATTGCCATTTGGTAGGCCTACCTGGGTTGCTAGCGGGGTCAATCCTTGAGGGAGGAGAGATTGAGACATTACCCACTATTGGGCTTCAGGTAGGTGAGGGGCCATCATGTTGTGGTGATTTTATGAAAAATGGTGGTTTAGGAGGAGTTGTTATGTGGCCAACTTGTTGTGGCACCTTGATGACAAAAGGTTGCTTAGCATCATGCCAGTTTAACATCTTAGTGGACAATTGCTATGGAACTTTGACCACAAAGGGTGTTGTAGGTGTTCAAGGTTACACTTTGATAACAAAGGGAGGCCTCTCACTTGTGGAGGCAGAGGGGACCCTTACCTTGCTGGGAGTCACACGGATCACAAAAGGTTGTTGCATAGGTTTAGACTTACCACCTATGCTAATGGAATTTATAACATAGGAGGCATCATCTATGTTGGATTAACTCACCATGTTGATCACTAGTTGGCCATGTTCTATCATTCTTTGCAGGTCATCCTACAAAGCATGATAGTTGTCTGTACTATGACTAGCCACTTGGTGGTAATGATAGTATTGGTCCAACTTGAAGTGTTGTGGAACTGGGGGCTTGTTTGGTACTGCTAAAGCAGGGTTCCTTACTAGTTTGCAGTACCTATCATGTTTTTGTTAGGTAATTGCCGATACATGTTTGTGTTGGATTTTCCCAGCTTTCAAGAGTTGCTCTAGTAGTTCAGAGGGTTGTACCAATAGTGGTGTATACTTTGAGTGGTCCTTGCATAGAAAGTTGGATCTTGGGGTAGCCCCTATCAATGTATTTGAGTTGGTGCCAGCATTGGCAGTTTTGTTAGTTGGGGCTTTGGGCTACTTAGTTGTTGAGCCCTAGTTGGTTGCTTTCATGATTACGACCATTGTTGCTACTATTGTGTTTTGCTTGTGAGCATGTTAGTTTTTGTAGGCCACATAAGCTAAGTCATTGCTAGCTTGCGCTACTTCCTCTATGCTTTTTGCTTGGGCAAAGGCTTGGCTAAGAGACTTTGGGGCTAGATAATATAGTTTGGACTTAATAAAGTCATTTATTGCATCTTTAAAGATGGCCAGTAGATGTGCCTCCACTAGGGGTTTATGCATTTCACTCAATCTAGCATTCCAACATTGGAGGAATTTTGGCATGGTCTCTAGAGGCCCTTGTTTAACTTGCATAAGTTGGTCAAGGGTTGTTTTAGGCTTTAGGTTGCACCTGAAGCGTGTCACAAACTGGCTTATGAGATCCTCCAAAGCGGAGATTGAGGCCTTGGGGAGTGTGTGATACTAGTCTAAGGCCTTGCTAATGAGTGACATAGGGAACACACACATGATGGCATGTGGCCAAGCTTGAAGGAGTAGGCATTCAGATCGAAATGTGACCAATTGTGCATTGGGATCCCCTTTACCATTGTACTTGGTAAATCGAGGTAGTTGGGCCCCAGTTGGTAGAGTTAGGGATTATATCGTAGGACTTATGGGGTCATCTCCATAGAAGTTGACCACCTTAATGGTGTCGAAGGAGGTAGCCTTAAGTCGGTTGATCTCCTCCATCAAGCTTTGGATTAGCTAGAATGCTTGATCCATGCTTGGGGATGTGCTAGCTGGTTGCATTGGCTAGGCTTGTGTTGGTTGAATAGTATGGGGTCGAATTGTTGGTTGTGGAGTCTACTAGTTTAACATCATAGCGGATGGGTGTTGTCAGTTTAGCATCATAGCGAATGATTGTTGATGTAATGGCTGAGCGATGGATGTGGTGATTGGAGTGGGCCACACATGGGTGGGTTGGACGAACACTATAGATGCCGATGAGACAGGTAGGATGTAGGATGCTTGAGTTATTTGGGGTTGGGAGGTGGCCCCTACATGAGCATAGTGTTGGGAAAATGCATTAGTTACTTGTGAGGAAGGCTAAATCGGCATGGTTACTATCTTGAAGAGGATGGGTGGACCAAACCAAGGAGGGGATGTACTAGGGAATGGTTGTTGGAAGATGGTGTGGAGGGGGCTCTCGTGCTTGGAGTGGGCCTCAAACTCATTTTCCTTCTTCTATGAGGCTTCCTCATAGGTTGTCCCTGCATCATGCTTGTTTTCATAGATGAGTTGGGATAACAACTAGTGGTAGGAATCTATGAGTGGGATTATGTCAAACAAGGAGGGGTTATACTCCCGTCCATTCTGGTGGACTAGTTCGTAGTCTTGTTTTGCCTCTAAATTGAGGTAATCCACTAGTAGTCTTGCTTGGATTTTGGCACAAACAAAATTGTATTATTCATGGCTTAATGTGACATGCTTTGATTGGATTATGGTATTAAATGTGTTAGAAACCAACATGGAAGGTTGATCTGGATTCATATTCACAGATCAGGTTGTAAGAGTTGCTAGTTGCAGAAAATGGCTAACTCTAAAAATAGCAAAAAAATGACTAAGTCTGCTAGTAGTAGGGAAATGGCCAAGTATAGAAATATAGAAAATGGATAAGTGTAACAATGTAGAAAAAAATTGCTAAGTATGAAAATGTAGAAAAAATGCTAAGTATGAAAATTGCTAAAAATGGCCAACTCTGGTGTAGCATAATAGGGTGTTACAATGTAGCATCAAGCATTGCACTGTAGCGCTACGCTACACTGTAGTGTCGGGTGTTGCACTATAGCATTACACTACAGTATAGCGTTGCAGTGTGCTACGCTACACTACGCTACGCTATGCTACACAGTGTATGCCTGCTACACTACACCTTGTACCACCCTATTACGCTACATGTGGTGTAGCTACTACACTATACAGAATAAGTTATAAAAGTTAAAAATGATAGTTGACACAAACTTACACTTAGGCCTTCCTTCTAGCACCAAAAAATGTAGCGACAAAAAAATGTCAATGGTTGGAAACACCGAGAAGTCTTTGGGCACACAGCATAATGTCGAGTCCACGCAAGGGTTGTGCTAGAGAAAATGGATTCAGGGTGCCCTGAATGGTCTAGTCAATCAGAAAGGGACTTAACCAATGTACAATAAACCTTTTGCAGATAATGATTTTAAATGGAACACCTAGTGGTAAAATAAAAGAAAATGTAATATGCATAGTAGTAGAAATATGCTAAAATGCGTAACGGGACAGTGGACACAATTGAATGCTTAACAATGCAAAAAAATAAATAAATGCTGTAATCAGACAAAAAGAGAGTTTGAATAGGAAGATGCACCACCCCAAAAAAAGAGGCATAGGTATACAGAGTGTACAATAGCTGCATTAGGAGCACAATCACAACCTCCGTGGTGTCGGGTTGTGAAATCTAGTGCTCACTATGATAAATTGTGCCTACTAGGTTGGTAGTCATGGTGTACTATGCGATGTTCCATTGGGCTGCAATGGGGCTGCAGTGTACTGTGCAGTGTAGTTGTGCCTCTCCATTAGTGTGGTGTGCTCTGGGTCTCGTCCGCCAATGAAGCTAAGTGCTAAGATGCCAAAATGACAAATAGAAAAAAAATGGAAGTGCCAATTGCCTTGCTGGTGAAGAAATGGAAGCCTCCCCTCCTTTCTCTTTTTTTCTTTTTCAAAAGAGGGTGCAAAGGTATTTATAGGGCTAGGGTTAGCCAAAAATGTGGGTCAAGTGCCATGTGGTAGTGCAGTGGGTGGGACCATGCTGTTTGTTACACTGGTCCCGTGTTACGCATGGGACACGGAACACTAGTTGCAATGCTGAACATGGTGCTACACAGCATGATAGGGTGATACGTTGCATAGTGTAACAGGGTGTTACATAATAGGGTGCAGTGTAACAGGGTGTTACATAACGTAATAGCATGTAATAGGGTGTTACATAGCATAACAGTGCGTAACAAGGTGTTACGCTATGCTATGCTATGCAGCATAATAGTGTGCTATGCTACATAGCGTAACATCACGTAACATGGTGTTATGCAGTGTAACAACACGTAACAGAGTATTACGCTACGCTACGCTACGCTACGCTATGTAGTGTAATAGTGTGCTACAGTACGCTACGCTACCTAGCGTAACAACACGTAATAGCACGTAATAGCACGTAACAGAGTGTTATGCTATGCTATGCTATGTAGTGTAATAGTGTGGTATGCTATGCAGTGTAACAGGATGTTGAAAGTGCCATCGTTTTCACACTTAGCCATATTTGTAGTTGCGATACCGAGACCCGAAATTTTATGGTGTTGCACTTCTCTTGCTCTTCTTCATGATCACTATTAGTTTTTGAAATCTTGTTAACTTGCACTTGAGTGGAGCTAGATAACTTTTGAGTGGGAACAACTTCATCATTAGTTTGGGAAGATGTAATGTCATGATCATTAATTTTGACATTTATGATTTCTTCTATAGTATTTGTCCTTTTGTTAAATACTCTGTAAGCCTTGCTAACTAGGAAATGTCCTAAGAAAATGACTTCATTAATTTTTGGATCAAACTTTCTCAAGTTATCTTTATCATGTAGAATATAACATTTTGAATCAAACACATGAAAATAAGCTACTCAATGTTTTCAACGTGTCCATAATTCATAAGGAGTTTTAGAAGTAAATCTTCTTACTAAAACTATGTTAGAGATATAGTAAGCAGTGTTGATGGCTTTAGCCCATAAGTAATGAGGAAGACTTCGATCATTTAATATGGTCCTTTTCATCTTGTTTACTATTCTATTTCTTCGTTCAACTATCCCATTTTTTTGAGGAGTTATTGTAGTAGAGAATTGATGTAGAATACCATTCATTTGACAAAATTGTTCAAACTTTGCATTTTTGAATTCACCTCCATTGTCACTTCTGATAACCTTAATTACATATCATTTTTCTTTCTAGATTTTATTGCTAATTCTTAAAAATGATCTTGAGATCAATGGAACTCAGTTCTATCATTACTACATTGAGCTTGATACCTCTCAAAGAAAGATCTCTCTTACCCTTGTAGCTAGAGGAAAACTTTTTACTCAAAAATTTGATTACTTTTATCTCCCAAATTTCTATAGCTACTATCATTGGGTTGAACATCATATTTCTACATGGATATTTTTAGCCAAGAAAAAACAAGTTGCTGACCTTTCAAAAAATCATTCTTTAGCCACTCAAGAATCCTACCGACCATTAGAAACTTTCAAATTTGGAAGTTCTTCTAAAAAAACTTCAAAGCCTTTCTCCTTGTTTGATCCTTCTATCTTACAAGGATACCAATCTAGTTCTATCATAAAGGTCTTTTCAAAAGCACAAGTCATCCCTTCAAAGTCATTGAAGGATTCAATATTAAGTGACAAGTTTGTGAAGGGGATGGAATAAAAAGAACTACAGGATCCTCCACTACTACTCTATCTATTTCTTGTTCCCCCATAAATGCTCTTGCTCTAGTTGTTATTAAAAGCAACTTCTTTGATATTCTTTCACACACAATGGAAGTTGATACTTTGAACCTAGAATCTTCTAATGTCCTTTCATTAGAAACATCCTCTACTTTCCCACAAATCTCTTATCTTGGAATGTCCAAGGACTAATTGATAGGCTTTGATGCAAATGTGCTATCAACATTCTCTCTAGTTTAAATATCACTTTTGATTTTGTTATTTTCAAGAAATTAAGGTTTCAACCATCCACTTATCTCTTTTAGCCCATTTGTTTCTTTTCCACTTATCAGTTCTTACTACTTGCCATGTGTGTGGAAAAGGTGAAGCAACTACTCTCCTTTTACTTTATTGGAAAGACAAAATCATTCAACATGATTCCAACTCTAGCCATAGAGTTTCTTAGGCTATCTTCTCCTCCTCATGTAGACCTTTTGGGTCTATTCTATTTATGCCCTTAATGACTCTATCAAATAGGCTCATTTTTGGTAGGAATGAGCCCATTTCCTTCCTTATATACCTTGGAGTTTTGGTGGGGATTTTAATATGATAGAATTTGCTAAGGATAAGCTCAAGGGGAAATTTTAAGAAATGTTTCTATCTTTTTGTTAAGGCTACTCTTGGTGATCCTCTTCACAGATTCAGCTTGAGTAATCTTTGTCTTGGTAGGCTCACATATATATTCAGTTAGATAGGTTTTATTTTTCCACTCTTTATTTCTAGCAAGCTTCTTTAGCTATTGCTGTTCAACAACACACAACATTATTAGACCATTACCCCATCACTATATCTATGTAGATCCATAGTAGTTACCACAAGCATAAGTTCCATCTTTTTTGATTATACTAGAAATGTTTCTCTTCTCCTCTCACCTAATAACTTCTCTCAAAACTTTAGAATATAGAACCTAGGCCTTTAGGTTAGGTGGGTTGGATTCAATGGTGGCATGGTGATACTAGTAGAGTGTAGAACTTTGCCTGATATTATGACAAGGAAGTGGCCTCTCATGCAAGGAAAGAGTATAACAACATCTGATCCACTATTGATCACCTTACTGAAGAATGAGCTCTAGATCCCTTCAACGCTAAGGTTCATGGAAAGTTAGTGATAGTTTTCTTCACTTTCCAACATTGGAATGTCTACAAGGCATAAAGTGCCTTAATGAAGAGTAGAATTGCTTGGTTAAACATTCAAGATGAACATTATAAGGAATTTTTCAAGTATCTCAATAGCTCTTCTCCCTCATCTTCTTTAGATAAACTTTCTAATGATGGTTGTAGTGGTCAAAAATGTTGATGGCTAGAATTGTCACGCTGAGGGGCCTGCAGTTGTGGTACAGTACCAAACCTCCCCCCATCTCAAGGGCCATTGCTAGAGGGGAAAATAGAGGTGGAGCTCTTGAGATGGTCTTGTCGATCTTCTAGGACTTACGAATTGTTTTGACAAGCAAGTGCTAGGGGTTTGCACAATGTCTTTGGTGGTATTGAGGTTGACTAAGCCTAAGTCTAGTGGGGTTTCTTGGTGCAAGAACAATAGTGAAAATGTGCAAATATATGCAAAATAGTGAAAAAATGTGAGTGCAATGCTAAATGCGAAAGAAAATTCTTGAAAATGTAAAGGAGTTTAAGAGAGGAAGAATGGCACAACCAAAAATGGTGAAAGCATAGTAATTGCAAAGAAGAGGTGAGGAGGTATGTGATGTATAGATAGGCATAGTAGGTAGTGTAGTCACAGTCTTTGGGGTATCTGGGCTATAAAAACTAATTTTTTTGTGAGGTATGCACTTGTTGGATTGGCTATTGTAGTGTCCTATGGGCTTTGGTGTGTTGTAGTATGAAAAAGGTGTTGCCAAGGTGCTGACCACTCTGAGATGTAGGGGTGCTTCATTTGCTTCAAGTTTGTTAAGTGAAAAAATGCCACATGAATGCAAAGTTACCAACTGAAAAATGCCCATCGAAGTTTGAATTTTTCCTACCATGCTTTTGATTTGCCAATCCCTAAAATGTGAAATGCAGGGGTATTTATAGGGTTAGGGTTGATGTAAAGTGTAGATCGGGTGTGATGTGGCATGAGAGTAGTTGGGGCTATGCTAGACCAAACTATGCTCCCATTGGAGTAGTTGGTGCTATGCTTTGGTTATTTTCCAATGGACCCTAAGAGATTACTAGACTATGATTATGCTACCAAGATTGCAAGTGTTATAGTTGAAAAGTTCACAATCTACCTACAAATAGTGCAACATAGTGCAATTTGGAGGCTACGCTTTGAGACTATGCTCTCCTCTCCTTTGAGTGGAGTTGAGCATAAGTACAATTTTTGGGATAAGTGGGGGTGTAAAAGAGATGCAAATTACTAATCTTACTTGCTGAAGGAGTGCTGGAGCTAAGATGAAGGCTTGTGCTATGTTCTAGAAGCTTTTGAAGGTTGTCTTGTATTGCTATGCTAGCTACACTTTGGAGCATAGCTCAATAGTTAGGCAAATTTTTCAAAAATTGAAATCTAGTGCTAGCTACACTTTGGAGCGTAGTAGGGGAAAGTGAGAGCATAACATTGACACTTAGAAAAAATCTAGTAAAACTTACTATTCTTATCCAAGCTACGCTAACTACTCTCTGGAGCATAGCAAGAGCGATAGCCTCAGGAGTAAGAAAATCTGCCAAACTATTTCTTCCATTTTGAGCTAACTTGATGGCTTCTGGCTTGACACTTGGGCAAACTGGACACTATAGTGCATGCTACACTGACTACACTCTAGAGCATAGTAAGTGTAATGGGAGCATAGCACAACAGTTAGAAAAATTTTTGCATCTATTGTCGACACTTAGAAAATTTTGCAAATCTAGTTTTATGCTACATGCTATGATAACTATGCTTTGGAGCATAATCTTGATAGTGGAAGCATGGGCCAAACACTTAGAAAAAATTTGCCTCATATTGACACTTAGAAAAATTTTCCATTAAGGTGCTATCATCCAAATTTGGTGGTGTTTCAATGGAACCATCATCATTGACCACAAAAGTCTTCTTTCATATCTTAAGAATCATTTTTAAGGCCTTATTTATTGTTACCCCTATGGATCCCTCATCATTTAAGGTTTCTACTCTTAATTATCCTAAGTTAGTTAATTCTACCATGTTGCAAATTTTAGAAGATAATATTACTTAGGTTGAGCTTCAATAGGCTTGTTTTACTCTAAGCCTTGGCAAAGCCCCTAGTTATGATGGTTTTTCCACTAAAATGTTTTAGAAGCATTGGAATTTGGTTGGTAATGATCTCTTCCAAGTTATTAGAGAGGCTATCCTTACTAGCTTTCTAGGGCTAGATTTAAATTAAGAGATCATGTGCCTTCTTCCTAAATTAGGGGATCCTACTTGTATCTACAATTGGTAACCCATTGTTCTTCGTAACTTGTCTACAAAATATGGGCCAAGTGATTAGCCTTATGATTAAAGAAAATTCTTTTTCATATTATATCTTCCTAGTAGACAAGCTTTGTTCCTAAGGGATACATTTGAAATAATGTGGTCAATGCCTGAGAAGATCTTCAATGGGTAGAGGATGATGATCAAGATATCCTCTTGATGAAACTTGATTATGAAAAAGCATATGATAATATAAGGTAGGACTTTATTATCTAGAACATGAATAAATTGGGTTTTGATCCCAAGTTTCTTCATATGGTGAAATGTTTATTCTTAGATGCCACTGCTAGAATTGTTACTACCTTTGGTGATGAATCATCATTGTGTCACATTGATAGGCCCCCATTGATGTGGCCTTGTTGATGGGGCCCCATTGACGTGGTGCCATCTACGTGATGTTGCCCCATTGATGGGGCCACATCGATGTAGAACTTGCTACATCTATGGGGCCATGTCAATGTAGCACTATAATAAAGTCTATAAATATGTGCTCACAAGTTGTATTTATGGATGTATTGTCATAGTTGTTGCAGAGCTCTTGCAATTTTATAATTTGAGAGATAAAATATTTCTCTGAGTGCCTACAGTAGGAGTCAGAAAATGTATAGATCTTTATTTGAGCATTGTTGTACCTAAATAAACTAGTGTGAATGACAATAAAGATGAGCCTTTTGATCAAACTTTGCAGCACTTAGAATATATTAATGATTTATTTATACATTTACTATTTTCATTAATTATGCAATTAATTAAGCTAAATTAGACTTCAAGTGATTAGTTAACTAATTAAGATAAATAGACTAAACACATAAGTACAACCACTTTGAGCATAAACATGTATTCGCTTGGTAATCCTAGCAGCATTATTTCTTGGTTCACCTAGTAGAATATTCACTTGGTAATCCCAGTAGTGGATATATGGGTTCAAGATGTGTATGGAAAGTGGGATTGGATGCTTATGTTAGGACTAGTTACAGATTAGTTAACTAGTTAAATTAAATTAGTTATTAAATTACTTCATTTCTCTATTTTAAGAATCAAGAACATAAAACATAAAATAATAAAAATCAAATGTCTTGATTACACTTAACCATACTTTTGTATGTTACAAGTGTAATTGGAAAGACAATGAATGACTATTAGAATAATGTTCCCTTCCTAGTAGACTAGTGTACCCAAAGACATAGAGTCTACAGAATTCAATTGGATTGCATGTGAATGCTTCATGATTCATATGGTTGGATGTAGGGGGTACCTCCACTACTTATCATTGATTTCATTGTTGTGGACTCTTTTTGTTTGAAATGTGTGCTATCTAGGTTTAGTGAACATCATTAACATCATTGGATAAACCCTAAGGTTAAAATCATTCTCACAAATAATATAACCACATAAGCACATTCATATTTTATTTGTATTACAAAATGTCTTCTTCTTACAAGCATGATGATACTAAACAACCAATCCCTAAAGAATGTAAGGTGATGTATACTCATTTAGATGAGTATGTGCCTAATTTCACCTTCATCTTAGATTAGGATGAAAAACTACTATGGTGTGATATGGAAGGAAACATTGTATTTCCTCTTGATCAATCTATGCCCATTGAAACACCACCAATTTTAGGCTTTTGTAGTTCAACATCAAATTTGTCTAAGTGTCAAAACTTGGAAATTTTTTTTAAGTATTTATGCTTTGTTTCCCAGCATAGCCAGTGTAGCACACATCAAGACTTATTTTGCAAAATTTTCTAAGTGTCAATAATAGTTGCATGAAAACTTTTCAAAGTATCTTGCTATGCTATGAATCTGCCTACTATGCTCCCTACCATAGCACACACTTCCAAGGCTAGTTTGCCCAAGTGCCAAGCTAGAAGTGATCAAGGGTTGCTTGGGATGGATAAAATAGTTTAGCAAATTTTCTAGATCTTAGGTTTTCATGCTTGCTATGCTTTCCAACATATCTAGCATGGCACATGTCCCAGTGGCCAGTTCACCTAAGTACCAAGCTAGAGGTTTTTAGAAATACTTGCGATGGACAAAATAGTTTGACAAATTTTCTATCACTTGGGTTGTTGAGCTCTACTATGCTCCCTAGTGTAGCCAGCGTGGCATAGGTTCTAGTGCCCAGTTTTTCCTAAGTGTTGGACAAGAATCTATCAAGCTAGCTTGATATGGAAGACACATTTGGTACATTTTCTAACTCTCAAGGTTACCTCTTCCACTATGCCCTAGAGCATAGCCAGTGTACCATGAAGGAACATTGTAGATTTTGTTGAAATTTGGCTGAGTATCCCTGCTATGCTCTTCTATGCTTCCTAGTGTAGCCAGCATAACCAATGTAAAACATCAAAATTTTGCAAAATTTTACTAAGTGTTGTATTACACTCTAGAGCATAGCTAGCTTGACACTAAAGAAAAGCATCCAAGAGCCTTCAAATGCATCTATAACTTGGCATCGACCTTTCTCTTAGCTTTGATGTTCCTCTAGAAACCAAGATCAGCAGTTTGCATCCCTTTTGCATCTCCATTGGTCCCCAAAATTATTCCTACACTTAACCCTACTCAAAAGAGGGAAAGATATAGTCCCAAAGCATAGCCTCCAAGTTGTACTATATTGCATTATTTGTAGGTACATTAAAGTCTTTCAAACTCTAGCACATGTATTTTGGGTAGTGTAGTCACAATTTAGTAGTCTCTAGGAACCCATTGCTGTTCTTTCATGTGTAACGCTTTGCTACTCTCATGAGAGCGTAACATGTTAGCATAACCCCATATACACTCATGCCACGTGGTGCTCGATCCACATTTCACACTAAACTGAGCCCTATAAATACCCTGATTTTTAGCACTCTAGGGGTTGGCAAATCAACAAAGCTTTGGACATTTTATCTTTCTAAGCATCCCTAGCATTCTTGCACCTGAGCACCTAAGCTTCACACCTTGGTGCCTTCCAAAACATAGTCCATCCTTGCACCCTCACAACACAACAATAGCCAACCTAGCAGGTTTAGTTCCCATGAAAACCATTAGCTCCATGTCTCACATGTCCTCAAGACTATGACTACATTACTACATTGCCACTATGCCTACCTGTACATCGCGTACCTTTCTCACCTCTTTTTTTTTTTGCAATATCTACACTCTTCCTTTTGGGATAGTGCATTCTTCCTTCTCAAGATCTGTTCCATTTTTCCAAGCATTTTTATTTGATATTAAGCATAAATATTATGTTTTTTTTTTCTATTTGATATGTATTTGCACACTCATATCACTGTTCTCAGGCTAGGACATCCTATTACGCTCTAGCTTAGCCTGTCCTAGTGTCCATGGGTAACACAGTATAAACCCCTCTCACACATAGTCATTTAACACCATGTAAGTTCTTGTCTGATCAACAAGACCATTCATGGCACCTTATTTCTATTTCCCAACATGGCCCTCACATGGATTCAGGGTCAAGCTATATGCCTACCAAGCTCTCGATGTTCTAGCAATCGATGTTTTCGGACATCACAATTTTTGGTGCTAGAAGGAGGGCCTCCCATTCCTTTTGTGTTGAAGGATAGTCCCACATGCTTTCTACACCTCTATTAGTAGTTGCAAGCTAGCATAAACATAACATTCCTATAGACCTACCGCAGTAGTAGCTAGATCATAGGCTAGTGTAGGAGTTGTTTACATTTTGGTTGGTGTAGATTGGTCCTAGTTGTTAGTTTCCCTAGAACCCTGTAGGATGAAAAGCCCAACTATGTTTATCTTATTAAGCTTTGAGTGATCTGGAGAGTGTAACAACCCCTCAGAGTGTAACAATGCCTTAGAGTGCAATGAGCATAACACTAGAGTTAGTAACTTTTTGATAGCATTTATAGAGTTGGTAATTTTTTTGGCTTGTTTTCACAATTTTCATACTTAGTTGTTTTTTCAAAATTTTCTACACTTAAATGTTTTTTGTTAGCACTTTCTTTTCTTATGTTTTTCTACTAGATAACATGAATCCTGTGAACCCTTCAACTTCTACCCTGAGCATGGAGGTAGCTCGTCCCATCCAATAGGTGGTGGACATTGAGCCCCCACTCAATCCTATATAGCCACAATGATAGTTACTCAGATTGCATAACCAATTGCTTGAACACATGGCATTGGATGATGAAAGATATAACTTCCTTTGCATGAAGCTTCAGGAAGGTCTATCCCTAGACCACCAAGAAATAGACACAAAGAATAGCTTTGAAGTCATTCATCGAAATGGAAAGGAGTTCCCTCCTACACCTAACACATTCATCCTACTCACTGACACCTTTAGGTGGTTGCTAGACCAACTCGTTAGAGTAAGTGGGCTGAAAGAGCAAGATGCAGCATCAAACTATGATGAGCCCTTATAGGATGGGCAAAGGGAGTTTGAAGCTTATTTAGAGAGTATTTTACCATTCTATGGCTCTACCCAATAGTCCATCTCCAGCTTTTCCCCACACTAGTTGTAGTTTTCTACCTTCTTTGAGGTTGTGGTGTTACTCTTGCCACCTAGGTCCATGTCTGTGGTAGCTAGCCACCAAGTGTTGCATGCACAAGGTGCAAGATCCTCTACCATTATCCCGTTTTTCATCTCCTCCCAATTTTTTTAGACTTCCCTACCAGTAGTCATGATGCTGACACTACCACATATGCACATGATACCTATATCTCAACCACAAACGAGTTAGTTGTCCTTCATTCCAACTATCTCAGTGGTAGCTCCAACAATAGTCCAAGACACAACTGCATGGTGGGTACAACCTCTGTAACTATGGCATAGTGGTTGCACATTCCATATACACTCAACAACAAACTCAACAAGTGTCCCATGTGGTGGCATAGCCCATAGCTAGGCTATGTACTACTTAGAAAACACCATAGGTAGCACAACTAGTGCAACCTACTACATCATCCTTGAGTTTGGACCAAGCATTTCAACTCATTAAAACCCTCATGGAGGAAGTTAAATGACTCAAAGTGAACAGCTCAAAAATAGTCCATGTGATGGACTTCAATCCTATGGTCCCATTGCTAACTCTGCCTCCTAGGGTCCAACTTCCTTAATTCAAAAAATACAATGGTGAGGAGGATCATAATGCCTACCTTGTAACTTTTTATTCTGAATGCTTGCTTTTGCAAGCATGGTCTCATGTGATCATCCATGTCTTTTCCATGTCCTTGAATAGCAAGGCTCTTGATTGGTATCGTGTGCTCCCTAGAGCTTCCATATCAACTTTGGAAGAATTTCTTAGTCAATTTGTAGCTTGCTTCAAGTACAACTTGAAGCCCGAGGCCATCCTAGACCAATTAATGAACATCAAGCAAGGGGAACTAGAGCTAGTACAAAAATTCATACAACATTGGAGCACTTCCCTCAATGAAATCTGTGAGCCAATAGTCAAAATTCACCTTCTAGCTATCTTCAAAGGCATAGTAAATTACTTTATCAAGTCAAAACTATATTATTTGGCCTTGTGCTCCTTGAGCCAAGACTTTGCTCAAACAAAGAGCATACAGGATGTAGTAGAGGCCAGTAAGGATCCAACCTATGTGGCCTATAAAAATGTACACATGAAAAAGGACAAGGAAAAGGGAAAGACAATAGCAACAATTGCAGTTATGATCAATGAACCCAAACCTTATAACACTAAACCAATGGCCAAGGCACCTAAAGTTCTAGCCAACAAAAATAAAGCATTGGGTTCTAGCACTATGGTAGCCAACCAACTCATACAATTGACGGCTGCGGGGCAAGCTTCCCAAAGGCCAAACTTTGAGCACAAGGATCACTCAAAATATACATCCTTGCACATCAAGCTATCTAAGATCTTGGACTAGTTGCTTAGTGCTAGGCACATCCGACAGAAGAAAATGCCTGAGGATGCATGTAAGCACTAAGAAAGGTACTTCCAGGTCCTCAAAAATCCTTCCACAACTATGCCAAATGAGCCCTCGGTCCCTAAAAACTTTAGATTGTATCAATTTTGCAACTATCACTAGTTGCATGGCTATGACACAAACTACTGCTTAGCATTAACAGATAACATTCAATGCATGATTGATTAAGGAAAATTGATTCTAAATGAGAGCAATCCTATATGACTAGAAAATCAATCAATGAAAGTTTACAAGGATCCCCTCAATGCTAGTGGTGTAGGTTACATCATCAATGCTACTTGATGATAATGTAGTACTAGTGCATGAACCATTTGTGGCTCATGTACCCTTTGGTGATGTCGGGGCCTCAACGTCAACTAGACCACAACCCCCTTATGTCATCAAACCACCACCTTAGGCATCCATAACACCTATTGTGGTTAGGACCCCACTGCACATTGTGGCTGTGGCAACCCAGACATCTTTTGTCATTAGGGTGCCAAGACATGTAGACCCCCCACCTGCCTAGGGTCTAGTGGTGCAGACTACATCACATCCTATCCATCCAAAGTCATATCCTAAGTGATGAGCCATGATATCATATACCTATCCATCCAAAGTCATATCCTAAGTGATGAGCCGTGATATCGCGTACGCGATATCATAGCCATGATATCACATCCGCCACGATATCACGTACACGATATCACGGCCCGCTACAATGTCTATAAATAAGAGGCAGCTTTCCCTATTCTAGGCACTTAGACTTAGACCCTTAACTAAACTCTTGTAGTTTTGCCATTCCAGAGTTAGAAGAATTTCCATATGCCCATAGTAGGAGTCTTAAAGTGAACGAATCTTTATTCGAGCAAATTGTACCTGAACACACATTTGTGTACGACAATAAAGACAAACTTTCTGATAAACCTTGCAGCATATGGACTAAGCTAAATAGTAATTAATTATTGTTAAATGTTTAAATGCTTTTCTAGATAATTAATCTCTCTAAACCCTTAACTCTCCTAGTTAAGTGCACTTAGTACGGTTGCTTCGAGCATGTGTGTAACACTTGGTAACCTAGTAACAAGTAGCGTTTGGTATCCTAGCAGTGTTGCACTGGTTCAGGGTGTGTGCAGCAAGTGGGAATAGATATTGGTGCTAGGAAAATTAGAACTTAGTTAGTGAATAGTTAATGAAAGTTAGTCACTTAATTCTCTTCACCTTCCCCTATTAGCATAATACATTAAAAATATGAAAGATATAAAAATCATATACCTCAAGCTTACTTAACCATACAATCGTGACAATACAAGTAAGTTTGGGAAGATAATGATTGATTAACCTTAAGTGTTTCATTAAGGTGTGTAAGCACTTAGCCCTTGGAGTTCGACCAGATCGTGCATGAGATGCTCATATTCGTATGGTTGAGTGTAGGGGTACCTCGCCACTCATCATTGGCATCATTGCTAGGGACTTAGTTGTTTGTGCGCTACGTAGAACATAGGAGATCATTTACATTGTTGGGATGCTAGAATGAACCCTTAGGGTTAATCAAGAAAAGATAAAACAACATTAAATAGCACACCGAACAAGACAAAAATATCTTCTTCTTTGCACAAAAGCACTTCACCGCCTAGGACCAACACAAGAGACAGTCGGTGGCACAACACACGTAATCAAGATCTGCAAATTCCTCAATAGTTCCATGTGGTATATATTCATATGATGAATATGTACCTGACTTTACCTTTATTATCCATCAAGATGAACAATTGCATTGGAGAGACTTGGAGGGTAACGTAGTGTTGCCTCTAGACTGAGTAGTCCCCAACATGCTCCTTCATGCTCTCGCATGAATAGACATGTTACAGTTGTATGAAAAGTATGTTTCATGGGACCATGACACAAGGGACTACCATCCCACAGAAGAAAAACGTCAAAGGGACTTGCAACAAGAGAGATATCATACATCTTTGAATTGTAAATGGCCCCATAACATACCGCACATTTTAAGAAAAATTGGAGATGGTGAACCAGTTTCAACAGGTTCCCCACCAAATGATGTTCCTCCTCTTAATGATCGTCAGGAGGTGATGTATTAGAACCTCCACTCCATAGTTCACAACCCTAGTGCTGATCCCCACAAAAACCAAGTGTTCAATGAGGGAACACAAACACATGATAAGGGTATGCAGTCTGATTGTAATCATGATCGAGGCCAAGACCACCGAAGAGAAGGTAGAAAACATCATCATGGTGATGGTTCTCCTTCTTCTTCACCTTCATCATCACATTCACCCTCTTGTTTAGTGTCAGGATGTAGTCATAAGGAACCAAACTATGAGGATAAAGGTAAACAGAGAGAGAAACCTGAACAAGAGAGTTGAGAATGAGGACGAGGGCACTCTAGAGAATCATGACATAGAAGAAGGGAGAGTAGGGAACCACATAGAAATCATAGAAGCTATGAAAAAAATGACCATGAAGAACCCCTACTCACAACCCAAAGCATGTTAGACATCATAGAGGCCATAAGAATTCCCACAAGGCACCAAAAAGATCAAGAGGTTAAATATGAATAACATCCCATGATTTGAGGGGGGAGACAACGCTGATCCTCAAAACCACTTATAAGCATTTCACGATGCATGTGCCTTTTAGAACATTGAGAAAAAATGGCAAAAACTAAAGTTATTCCCAAGGACACTAGTAAAAGAAGCGAAAAGTTGGTACTAGTCCTTAGAACTGGAATCCATTCGGAGGTGGAGTACGATGCTAGAACTATTTAATGAGAAGTATCAAATGTACTCATGGGTTTCCAACCTACGAAAGAAAATCCAAGGATGGAAGTAAGGAAATCATAAACCCTTGGATGTTGCCATGGACCATTATTATGTACTGTTACATCGTTGCCTGGGCCATGGTTACACCTAGTGGGATCAACTACACCATCTTGTAGATGGACGTAGGCATGAAACCAGGAGAAGCCTTGGAACATATGCCCAAGGGAGATTATCAGATCTTAGGTCTCATTAGGTCCATAGATTGTTGGAGAAAGTAGGCAAGGAAGAAGGGGATCTATATAAGAGAGAAAGTGCAGAAGAGTATAATCGAGATCCTTCCCTTCGAAAAAGGAGAATGAGATTCTGTGAGGAGGAGGAAGAGTCACCACTTGAAGAGATGGTGAATCAGAAAACCTTGTCACTTCAAAAATTAATAACCAAAGTGTTGGAAAAGGTAGACCAAATGTGGGACTCCCTATATAGTAGATTTGAAACCATTCTTAAAATTGTAGAGGAGTCTAAGG
Source organism: Gnetum montanum (assembly GCA_015680685.1). Taxonomy (NCBI): domain Eukaryota; kingdom Viridiplantae; phylum Streptophyta; class Gnetopsida; order Gnetales; family Gnetaceae; genus Gnetum; species Gnetum montanum. The sequence continues at coordinate 63,680 of MNCI01027127.1, read as the reverse complement.
CTCGAGGTAGTGACTATGACAAAAAGAAAAAGAGGGACATGGACCATGCATGTAACAAAGGTAAGGGTAAAATGGCCATCACCGAAGAGGTTGTGGATTCTAATATGGACAATGACAGTGGATGTGAGATATACTAATACAACCATCCTAAGGGATGTTGCCCAGTAATCTCACATCTACAAGAGTTTGGGGTGTATGCACTCAACCCACGACTTAACAAACGGCAAGCACCTCGACAGTCACCTTATCCCCAAGGTAACCCAAGGCAGTTCCACCAACCTTTAACATATTATCCAATTGGAACTCTTCCACAACCTATTGAGAAACACCAGTAGTGGCAATACCCATAGTTATGGGGGATGCTACCACTGAGGCAACAATACCCTTACTGGGAACTAGATTCATATGACTACTACATGTAGTAGCTAATCTCTCCATGTCACTCTGTTGGTCACATGACACCACAACGTCACTACCAAGATTAGGAGTACTATAGGACTCCTTCTCCTGGGAGAGACAACCCATAGACATACCATCTTCCAAACCCATCTACAAATTTCACACCGATAGCTCCATTACCACCTGCTCCAGCAATGCAAGGGGAACTCCCCACTCAACCATAATAACATAATGCTACGAAAGCTGTGAACCTTCAACCTGATACTGGTTCTGAAAACCATACAAAGAGAAGATCTTTTTTCAAAACCAACAGTCTAACCAAGCTCTCACAACCACAAGTGGTTGAGCCTCTGAACGCTTCTCCATCAAATAAGGCTTCAGAGCTCCCTTCAAACCAAAAACAGAGCTCAACGCATACGATTATGTTAACACATGCTGTCACTGACTAGATTAAGGAGGGCCACATTCCTAGGAAACTATTTGATCCTAGAAGTCCTTTAATCTATCTCCAAGTCGTTGGGAATGAACCATGTAAAGATCTTTTGGACTCAGGTTCCAGAGTCAACTTAATATCACAAGAGATGTATAAAGCCTAGAACTTGCCTCCACTAAGGAAGAGCAATATTTTCTTAGAGCTGGCTGACCAGTCCATCACTATTCCCTTGGGACTAGTGGAGGACATCATTACCACTATGTGTGGGTGGTCATACCTAGATGATTTCCTAGTGATATAAGTAAACAATGACAAAGGGCACTTCCCAATAATAATGGGAAGGGCATGGCTAAGTACCATAAATGAAAGCCTAGGAATCCGTGATCTTTCCCTAGAAATATCTAAGGAAAACACTTTTGGGAAGATTAAGAAGAAGAAAGTTCCATGCATCACATACAGTGATACAAGATGTGATTATGTACAGGAATTTTTAGCATTGCCTGCATGCAACTGGTGTGCACAAGAAATTAACATACAAAAGTGCCTATATGTAGCAACCACATAATAAGAAGACACCCAGTGATTGATAGCTGATCAAGAGAGAAACTCACCAATGTGCATGGAACTAAATAAAGGAACAACTTGCACCCATGTCAAAAGCATAGATGCACTGGAGCAAGAACGTTGCCAACTTCCAACTCTTAACCTGAAAACATCAATAAGGGAAAGCTAGAAATTCCTAAAAACTTCAAAAAAGCACTCTGATAAAAGATTACTAGTCAATGTGCAATAGACCAAACCTTATCAAGAATCTAGAATAATCAATGCACATAACACATCAGAGAAAGGATGACCTCGCTCATTATTTCAGATCTCCTCCTTTCAACTCAGTCATGGGGGAGATGGCCACCTATGTTGATCAATTGAGGCCCTCAGTTACTTTTTAAGTTTTTTGTTTTACACATTTTTTTTTTCAAATTTCTTTAAATTTTCTCATTTTTTTTCAAAATTGTTTATACTCTTTCATTTCTTTGTGTGTTTGTTTATTTTTTTTGGTTCGTCACCTAATAAGTGCTCTTGATGGTGGTATGAACTATATTCTATTGGTTGCTAATTTTTGGTTTTTACCTTTGAGTTATGATGTTGATACTATGATATGGTTTTTTTGATATAATAGGTAATGAGTCCATGCCATTCATACATATATGAATTTCTATGGTATCTCTTGGCTTGGAATTGTACAGTCCCTTTCTTAATAATAGAACTATCAATGAATTGGTGACTGGGCATTTCTCAAACTAAGGAAGGGCTCAAGGATTGAAAAGGGTGTAACTTCAAGGGGATTTGATGCATTTGTGCTGGCCATTCTCTTGGGTGCTTGGATATTTCTTCATGCGTTTTCCTTATCATTCTAGCTTTGCTCCATTATCGGGAAGTTGAGCTAATAAAAATAATAAGTCTTTGCATGGTGTGGTTCTCATCCGAAAAAAAAATGAGAGAAAAGTAAGAATTCAAAGCACACACCTTAGACGAAATAATCATTTGGGTTACAAGAACTAGTTATGGAACTAAAAAAACATGTTCCCTCTAACTAAGGCCCTTTCTCACTTCCTACTTTTTCTTTCTTCATTTCTTTGGAATGGTGGTGACTCTTTGGTGGAAGCATTCTTGTTACTTCAAGTGGATGGATGGGCCAAATGTATTAATGCAGAGTCACTGGATGTGGATTGTTTGAGGCTAGATTTGGAATGAGATCTACTAAGTCACATTAACCATTAATACACAAGGGGATGTACACCACCTTGTTCTTGAGACTCCATTCTATTCTCTTCTTTCCATAATTATTTTCCCATTTTCCACCTCATTGCCGATTGTATCAATAGTCCATATTTTGGTTGATGCATTTTTTTCTTTTTTGGTAAACTCTTGTGGTTAAGACTTTAACTCTTCCTTCCAAATGACATTTTCAGAGCCTATGGACTCTTTGACTGTGGGACTACCAGGGCATTAAGGGCATGAACTTGCTTTGGGGAGGACCCATTGGCATTCCTATTTGGTGCATCAGTTAATTTCTTTTCCTTAAATATTTTTGCAATCAACATTTATTTTGTTCATTTCCATCTCTGACATCCATTTCATCGACGTTGCCGTTCTTTCTTTTTCCATTCTATCGCTACCAGAGGTTCGCTCTTAGTCATGGGGGTCCTGGTCCAATTTCTTCAATTTTCTCTTAACCCCTACACCTTGGGTAGTCACTAGTGTTATATCTCCAAGAATTTGCATTAGCCATATCAAAACTCAGCCAATGGGCCTTACACTAAGGCAAGGTATCAATTGCATTGTGATTCATTTACCCATGCTAATATAAGACTGTGTTGTGTGTGCAGATGGCAATCATACAACAATGGATTGGATTTAGAGGGAACACTTAAAATGGACTGGTGTTGAAGCAGTTATGCAAGGAACAAGATTGATGGCGTGCTTATGGATGACCAATGGAAGGCGTAATTTTGGCATCGGCAACAACACATCTCTCCCTCAGCTGCCAAATAAGGCTGGATGTCAAGTGTGTATAGTGTTCACTCTTGTTATCATGAACACTAATTTTGTCATGTATTGTAATGATGATCCGTTCACATGTCAATAATCCCATACCTTCCAAATATTTTGTAAGGAACTCGAGGATGAGTTTTCATTCAGTCATGGGGGTATGATGAGCCGCGATATCGCGTACACAATATCATGGCCCATCATAATGTCTATAAATAAGAGGTAGCTTTCCCTATTCTAGGAACTTAGACTTAGACCCTTAGCTAAACTCTTGCAGTTTTTCCATTCCAGAGTTAGAATAATTTCCATGTGCCTGCAGTAGGAGTCTTAAAGTGAACGGATCTTTATTCAAGCAAATTGTACCTGAACACACATTTGTATACGACAATAAAGACAAACTTTCTAATAAACTTTGCAGCATATGGACTAAGCTAAATAGTAATTAATTATTGTTAAATGTTTAAATGCTTTCCTAGATAATTAATCTCTCTCAACCCTGGACTCTCCTAGTTAAGTGCACTCAGTACGATGTGTGTAACGCTTGGTAACCTAGTAACGAGTAGCGTTTGGTAATCCTAGCAGCATTGCATTGGTTCAGGGTGTGTATGGCAAGTGGAAATAGATACTGGTGCTAGGACAATTAGAACTTAGTTAGTAAATAGTTAATGAAATTTAGTTACTTAGTTCTCTTCACCTTCCCCTATTAGCATAAGACATTAAAAAGATAAAAAATATAAAAATCATATACCTCAAGCTTACTTAACCATACAACTGTGAAAATACAAGTTTGGGAAGACAACGAGTGATTAACCTTAAGTGTTCCATTAAGGCACGTAAGCACTTAGTCCTTAGAGTTCAACCGGATCGCACGAGAGATGCTTGTATTCATATGGTTGAGTGTAGGGGTACCTCGCCACTCATCACTAAGAAACTTCATGAGTGTCTAGCTGACAAAATGATTAGGGAACATATGGAGTTAGATCCTCTTAAGATTATCCCCTTGTCAACCATCCCAATAACCTCATCATCTTAGATTACCAACCCGAATGCAAACAACCAACAAATAAGCACTAAGGTTCAAAAGTCCACTACACAACCAAAGGCTAAATCCCCTTCCTAGGAGATTTGTCTCTTGGGTCACATGGAGGAGGTAAAGGCTACCAAAAAAACTAATAGTGGGAAAGGTTTCTTGGATGCACTAGCACAAGTTAAATAGGCATTTAGACAAAAGAACATAACTTTGAGCCTATACGACTTGATAATGAATTCTACTGCTCATTGCAGACATTAGTTTGCATGCTGACATCTTTTCCTATTAAGGAAGATATTCTAGTGGATGAAAAAGCATTTCACACCATAATGCTTTATCCCACAACCCAAGCATTAAGGTCAACACCTCTGATGTTTCATGATGAGGAAGTTAAGGTTGATCCTAAAAAGGGTTAGGTGACAAGTGTGCCCATGTTTATAATAATTCACATAGGCTAGTATAAAATTTGCAAGGTACACATTGATGATGGCATCACAATCAATGTCATCCCATTCCCCATTGGTAACAAACTTGGCTTGGTTGATCAGATCAAGCCAACAAAAACAACATGCTTGAAATCCTTCAATGGAACATGTGTTGTTGTAAAGTGAATGGCCATAATTGCTTTCATGGTAGGGAAGAAATTCCCCACTATTTTTGAGTTTATTGTTATTGAGGAAATGCTTGGATTCAACTTGATCCTAGGGAGATCTTGGCTAGCCCAATTATGGGTATGTAGCGACCAAAAATGTCAGTGGCTTGAACATCGAGAGGTTGCTGTGTGTACTGTTTAACCCCAGATCCATGTGAGGACCATGCTGGAGAAAAATAGAAATAGGGTGCCTTGAATAGTCTAGTTGATCAGACAAGGACTTAATAGGTGTAATTTAATCTTTTGTAAAAATTTGCTTTAGAAGCGACGTATGAAAGTAAAGCGATAATCAACAAATTCAAGACGATAAAAATAGTGCAAAAGACAATGATAGTAAACAAAGAATAAAGCAGGCTTGGGTGAGAAAATGCACCACCCCAAGATGGTAGGTATGATCTTTGTTTTGTTGAAAAGCGTACAACTGAATATGCAACACTGAAATGGCACAGCTTACAATAGAGAAATATGGTCATAGGTCCCTGAACTATAGCTAATAGCTCGTTGCTCAGGATTCTTGTGCTTGCCAATCTACTCGCCAAAGTGCCAAAATGCTAGACCCGCAAAAGGATGCCTGGAGTTAACCAGAATGCTCAAACCTAACCAGAATGCTAAAAATGCCAACTATGCTCTCTAAAAGCCAACTCCAAAATCCAACCCTTTGAACATTGTTTGCCAGGGTATTTATAGGGCCAGGAGTAGGAGAAAAATGTGGTTTGGATGCCATGTATTCGGGGTCCCACAAGGTGCAAGCATGGTAGTGCTACATAGGTGTGTGATGCTAGATGTGAACCCCATTATGCTGTGACCATATTGTTGAAACTCCATGTGCCAAAATCCAAAAAGCATACCAACAATGAAAGAAAAATGAAGCCTATGATCTAGGACTACTTCCCTACTCTTGCGAGCAGGGTTAAGCATAGGGACAATTTTGGGGATTGACTAGGGGTATGCAAAATTAAGCAAACTTGTTGATTTTGTCCAGAAAAGACATGCCATGGTGAGAATGATCATTTTCAATAAGTTTTAGAGCTAATTGAAAATGTCTTGATGCCTCCATGTAAGTGTTACATTACTTACGCTATCCATCATGTTGGCATAGTATAAGTAACTACACGCTACGCTGTGCTACGCTACGTAGCGTAGCATAGCATAGCCGCTGGTCTTGAAAGAAGTCTTACCTAGGAGCCAAGAACATCTGTTTGCAACTTTTTCTTCCATGCTAGAAAGCCTTTGGACCTACTGAGTTCATCCTTGGGGAATTCTATTTTTTTGCATCCTCACAACGCTATGCTATGCTATGCAACGTAGCACAATGTAGTAGCTAATGTGGCATGCATCCTTGTTTAATCTACAATGTTTTATCAAGAAACTTTGCTTGAGGCATGAGGGATAAGTGGGACAAGAAGTTTTGGAGGCTGAAGCATTGCCAAGTGTGATCCTCTTGCTAGGGTCACTTGGTAGAAGGGCCTTTGTGTGTTCTATCCTTACTACATTGTGCTACACTGTATAGCATAATGTACTTGAGGGGATAGGTCTGGGAAAGGAAAAAAATGTAAGATAGCACGATCCCTCATTGGAGTGCTTATGAGGGAGTCAGCATCCATGAGCATCCTTCTTTGTTGGCCTTTTTGACCTCTCCTCAGAGTGCTTAGATATGGTCATTTTCATTTTCATTTTTTTAGCTTTTCTACTCTTTTACAGTTTTGTGCTTTTCTTCTGCTGTTTAGCCATGTTCACTTGAAAACAACCTTGTTGTTGTAGGAAAGGTGTTTCCTCCCTGAGATGAGTTGTGTTACATCCATGTGGGACTTTGACCTGCCTACAGATGCTTCTCATGCAGCAAGTTGCATTACACACATCATGGACTTGGCGGTTGGGCATGTGGAAGGGATTTATATGCATTAGGAAAGCTTGTAAAAGATATGTGACAAACTGTGAGTATAAGAAACAAGGTTAAGAGGGTTAAGAAGGAGGGTGGGATGTGCACTCCTAAGTAGCCAAGCTAGTCTAAGCAATCACTTAAGAATTATGTAGCATCTTGCTCTCTTGGAAAAACTTATCTCTAAACGAAGCCACCTTGGCCTGTATCCTACAAATGCAACAGAGAGAAAACTAGGAAAATGTAACCATGAAATGAAGTGAGGGCAAAGTCCCACTTACTTTAGACATTATTGGAGTCACAAGAATTGTTGCTAAGGCATGTGATGTCCAAAGCAGGAAGGCCAACAATGGTCTTGGCAGCGGTAGACTGAAGAGGTTGGCATTGAAGAGGCTAGAAGCGATGGCGATGCAAGTGCTCAATATTCCTCGTCCAAGGAAAACATCATGCAGTCTAGCTATAAGGTGAGAAGCCTAATAGTTGAATAGATCTTGGAATTAGATGGTGGCGAGGGCTGGAGGGTAGAAACTTTGTGGCTGGGCCACAATAGTGCTAGGACTCCAGCAGGAGGTGCTGATGGCAACAACTACTACTAGGATGAGTGGCGATGGTAGCGGTAGCTTTGGAGAGTTAGCAAGATGTCAGATGACATATTCAAAAGGTTAGAAAGATGCCAAGGGTTATGAAGCTGCATGTGTTCTAGAGGATGTTTCCTTAGCAATGTGAATTGCATGCTAGAATTGTAATGTCCCATCCCATGTTGTCTAGAAAGTTGGCATTGTGCATGTTCACTTGTTCACAGGGTCGTGGATGTTGTGCTAGTTAGTGTTGAAGTGCGAACCCAATTTAAGGTCTTGGTAGACTATCAGATGTGCTAGTTTAACATCATAGAAGATAGTGGATGACCAATTTAGGGTTGTAGTGGAATGTACTATGGGTGCCAATTTTATGTCATATCCCCAAGAGATGTTGTGCTAGTTTAATGTCACAACAGATGTTCTGTGCCAGTTTTACATCATAGTGGACATTCTATGCCAGTTTATAGTCATAGTGGACTATTTGTGCTAGTTTTACATCATAGCAGACGATGGTGCTTAGCTTGCTTTGTATTAGACATAGTATGGCTTGAGGTACAAGTGGTTCATGGGATTTGCAAATTCATTGCCATCCATATCAGCTAACTTGACAGCCCCATTCTCATAGGCTTTTGTGACTATGAATGGGCCTTACCAATTTGCTGAGAACTTGTTTACATGTTCATGAATAGCCTTGAGGACTAGATCCCCTTTTTTAATTGACCGTTGATGTAGATTGCAATGGTGCTTTTGCCACTTCTTGTCCTGGTACCATTCAATGCGATCAAGTGTTTGGGCACGCTCCTCCTCTATGGAGTCAAGGTTAATGATCCTTGACTTGTTATTTGGGGTCTCATTCACAACACTTGAAAGGATCATTCATCTTGATGGTACCTACAATTTAAGAGGTAACATTACTTCAGATCTATAAACAAGGTTGTAAGGAGTTTTACCTATAGCTGTTCTACATGTCGTGTGGTAAGTCCACAACACATAGAGGATTTGCTCATGCCATCACCTATTACTACTACTAAGCATATTTTTGAGTAAGTTGATGATGGCCTTGTTTGTTGTGTCTACCTGACCATTTTCCTATGGGTAGTACGGAGATGAAAAAAAGTGCTTGATGCCAAGGTTGTCACAAAACATTTTGGCTTCCACGCTACTAAACTATGGCTCATTATTTGTCACAATAGTCATGGGAAGACCAAACCTTATTACTATGTTATCTAAGATAAAGTGGAAAACCTATTGAGATGTAGTCTTCCTTAGGGGAATAGCCTCCACCCACTTTGTAAAGTACTTGGTGGTAGTGATGATGAAGCTGTGTCCTATGGAAGACTTAGGCGTGATGGGTCCTATGATGTCTAGTCCCCATCATTGGAATGGCCATGTGATCTATGTAGGGTGCAACTTAGTAGATGAGACATGTATAAGATTTGCATGGCATTGGCATGTATCACACATCCTAACTTTGGCAAGGCAATCTCATTCTATGCAAGGCCAATAATATCCTAGGCATCTAATTTTCACTGCCATAGCCCTGGGAGCTATGTGTCCTCCGCATAGTCCCTCATGGACTTCATTAATGATTTTCTATGCTTGTTCCCCACCAATGTAGGTTAGTAATATCCCATCAAAGGAGCATTTGCATAAATTTTTATCTCCTACAAGGACATACTACTTGTTGGTGATCGTTGGGGATGCGACCGCCAACGAGTGTCCTCGAACAGGATTTAGGTGCCTGATGGTCTCTTGCAACACCAAGGCCCAGATACCTCCAAATAAACTCAGTAGTTAATGTGAGTATGTGTGTGTGTTGTTGCGGTGTGTGGTTGTGAGAAATGTAACGATTGCGTTGTGTGTAAAATACAAATGACTTACTTTAAAGAGATTCAGCCAACTTTGCCAAGTACTGTGAGTTGTTGAAAGTTTCCTATTTTGTTCAACTGC
>MNCI01027127.1:1450-53727 GCA_015680685.1 Gnetum montanum | reverse complement strand
AAAATTACTTGCCAAGGATGATACTATCTAAACCACTAGCTAAAAAATTTAAACAAAACAAAAATAAAACATAACTCATAGGACTATGACAAAGAGGCTGAAATATTTCCTTTAGCAAGCCATCTTACAAACAATCTTCTTTACAAATCTTCCAAGATCTCAAGTGTGATGTGTGAGACCCCCCAAAAATCCCCCAATGTGATCCTCCTTGACCCTTGAAGCCTTTTTATAGGGTTCAAAGGTAGGTAGGGAAGTTACATATTCAAAAATATCTCACCTAACTTCTCTCCCAAGTAACTTGGCCAACCAATTAGGAGATTACTTGCCCAACAAGTTAGGAGGTTACTTGCCCAACAAGTTAGGTAAGTTACAAAAATTTTGGCTGGTTGCAACCACCAAAGAGATAAAAATGCTGCATCTAACACATGTCCCATTTAGTTGACAAGTGGCCATTGTGGAGATAAAAAGGCTATAGTTGACAAGTGGCCTTTTTAATGGTTACAAACATCATGGATTAAGGCTAGGAAGTTACAACTTCAACATAAAGTTACAATTATATAAATAAAAGCTATAGTTGGAAATGTCCATAAATCCCCCTTTTTATAAAATAGCCATACATATAACTTTATATATGTATATTTAGGAATGACATAAAGGTCAATAAATAGAATTTGATCATCTATCTCCCCTTGGCCATGCTGCAAAATAATTTGGAGAGGCTTGTGTGGCCTCCTTTACTAGAAATTAGACGAAAGTCCCTCTTCATTCCCACATATTTGGCATATTTCTGATAAACTGGAGCTTCATTCCCTCAAATAATTGCATCATGAGCATCGATCTCTTATTCGAACTTATTTTCAGAAGGTTTCATAATGTTTTGTTGTAGCATTTATCAGCTCCTAATTGTGCAATTCTCTTTGCTGCGTAAGTCATCCAACCCTCAGGCCGAGCATCCAAATATTCCCTTGTTAATATTATGGTGATGTTACAATACTTCAGGATATGAAAATATTACTTTGCAATGGTCCACAACACGTGCCTCAAGCCCCAAACCATTTCTTCTCACGCATTTCCCATACGGCGTTGAGAACCAGAAACTTGAAGATCAGTGTAGTTGTGTATCCGTTGAATGTATTCCTAAAAGAGGCACTGATTCTATTCTAGAGTGCATAGTCTTTTGAAACCAGGCCAAGCCAATCATCCCTTGTCACGGTTTTTGTCATCGTTTCACCTGTGGAAGGAGTAGGGTAGGGCCTGCACTAAATCCCTGCGATAATCGGAGAGTAGAATGCAGAGGTTTTCCCTGATCTGGTCTGCATGCAAGCCATAAGGTCCCGTATGGCCAAAGAAATTAGAATTGCGTACTTCTGAATGAAAATGGACTTCATGTAGTTGTATCGCCTCAAATTCGCATTCAATGTTGAGAATCCATCGCTGCATCTTGTTGCAGGAAATTGCAGCTGCTTGATGAAGAAATCCGCACTGAAATTGAAATGCCCATGCCTTGTCTTGCAAACAAAAATTTTGCGGCCAATGCCAGGAGGCAAATAAGAATCCCAAGCCTGAGCTTGATCCTCTGTTCGCAATTCAAAAAAAAATGGTAAGGAAATGCTGACAGGGATAGAGCCGCAAGATGAAGAAAATGGATGAAGAAGGATCAAGAAATAGAAAGTCAAAGAACCCCCTTGTTTAATGCAAATACAAGGGTTTCTGCATTTTCTGTTGCTGCATTTTCTATTGTAGGCATTTCATTTTCTGTTGTTGCGCAGGCATTTCATTTTTTGTTGTTGTGTTTTTTGTACACAGTGCCATTTCGGAGGCCCCCTCTCACTCTCATCGCTGCAGATTTTTATTTTTATTTTCTAATATTTTTACAAGGCAGAAATGGTTGTGGAGAATTGGAATTCCAGTGACAAAGTGTTGGGGCAACCCTTGAATTTCTGCCTTTTTACATGAATGTTTCTTTTTGCAAGGTGTGTATTATTTGGAATTGTGCCGTGGAATAATGGATTGCTACACTCGGTTTTGATTAGTACCGTGAAATTTGGTTCACATAGCATGGTCCCTTGCACTAATGCAGAGCACCTCCTACATTTTGCGGAATTCCATTTTTTCCTATTTATTACAGAGAAAAATATCATGCTTAGGCATGAAATTTTAAACAATATATTCCTAAATTTCACAGGAGAAATAACTTCACCCTACACCAGACTACTGAACTTGCAATTAGCAGGCTATTCATCCATAAATCCCAATGGATCATAATAAATTATAAAGGTAGAACAACACATTGGTGATTCTGTACTTATTATCAGTAGGGATTTGTAAGCTTGCTATAGGAATGGTGCTCCAATATTTTTTTTAAATTAAAGGAATGCCTTTTGTTCACTTATTCTTTTCCTCTCAAACTGAAAATTTAGCTACTTCTCCAAAAATTCTCAACTAATTTAAGCCTACTTCATGAAATGGTCAAATGTGCCAACACTACTATGCTTGCTTTTGGATTGCATCCTTTTGAGTGGATGTTAAGTCATGTAGGAGTTCGTCGTGTTGAAGGTAGGCTTTAATGTTTGGATACCATTCTTGGATATCTGTTGTACTAACAACTACGATATGTACCGCTTGAGTAATAGGGTCTATGCATTCTATTATTGAAGCAGGTAAAGTTACAAATAGGTGGGATGACACATTCAATGCTAACGTAGCTAAGGCATTTGCTATAGTGTTCTCGTTACAAGGCACGTGTTGGATGTCTATCATTGTAAACTGTTTCTGCAAACTCTTGGCCAAGTCACAATAAGGCTATAAGTGTGAAGCTTTACAGGCATAGACTTTAGTAATCTAGTTGACAACGAGTTGGGAATTGCCTCAGACTACCAAATGTTGAATCTTTAGTTCTTAGGCTACTATGAGGCCCTTCAGATGTCCTTCATACTTAGCTACATTGTTTGTACAAAGGAACGTAAAGCAGTAAGGAAAAGGTCAAATACCCCTAGAGGGGAATGTAATGATAGTAGTAGCACTACCATCTCACATAGTTGAGGCACTATCAAAATGCAAAGTGGCTTCGAAGTGTAATGGTATAGGGTTCAGGTTGTTGACATGTTCATTGGGGAACTTTGGCTCTATTATTGCCTGATCATCAATGGGTGAGGTTGTGAGCTATGTAGCTATCACTTGTCCCTTTGTCGATGATTGGGCAACATAATGCAAATCAAATTCCATTGTTATAGCCTTCCATTGAGCTATTCTATTTCTTTCATATAGGTTCGTTGTGATAGCCCAAAGTATGTTGCTCTTGCATATGATGTTAACCTTGCTACGGAATAGGTAATGTCTTCACTTTTTTAGCACGAACACTAGAGTGAGACAATTTCTTTCTACTTTGTTATACTTTACCTCGTAAGCTATTAGTGCATGGCTCAAGTAATAAATTGGGATTTTAGAGCCATCATCATTCTTTTGACATAACAATGTTGCAATAGATGTGTTCAAAGTGGCAAGGTAGATGTAGAAAGGCTTATTCCTCTGTGGTGGGTAAATAGTTTGGAGGTGCAAAATCTCTTTCCTTAAGTTATCAAAGGCTTATTGACATTGTTCTATCCACTCAAAGTTGATCCCCTTTTTAAGCAAGTGTTGCATGGGGTGTAACTTGTCGGTCAACCTCGTGATAAGCCTCTGGATAAACTGTACTCTACCTTGCAATCTGCATAGCTCTTTAAGGTTCATAGGCAGTGCTAAGTTGATGATGGCCCTTACCTTGTCAGGATCCACTCGTATCCTTGCCTCTGACACTACAAACCCTAGCATGTGTCTGGGTTTAACTTCGAAAACACAGATGTAAGTCATGCCTATGACAATGTTTGAGGACTACATTTAGATCATTGGGATGATCAATAGCTCCCTTAGACCTGACTGCTATGTCATCCATGTAATCATTTAGTCTCTCCAAGAGGTAGTCACTAAAAATGTATGCCATGGCTCGTTGATAGGTTGCTCCGATGTTTTTGAGTTCAAAAGGCATCATGATGTAACAAAAGGTTCTCCAAGGGGTCATGAAAGTAGTTGTTAACTGATGCTTTAGGTTGATGCGAATCTGGTTGTAACCTAAGAACCCATCCATAAAGGATAGTAAGGCATGACTAGCCATAGTGTCAATAAGTTAATCAATGCTTGGTAATGGGAAGTCATCTTTAATCGTTGCATTGTTCATATCTTGAAAGTCTATACAAATTTGTATCCTCCTATTTTCTTAGAAACTACAACGATGTTCGACACCCACTTCGAGTAATTGACCACACAAATGAAACCAGCATGATATAGCTTGGTAATTTCATCATGTATAGCTAGTGTGATTTCCAATTTGATTTTTTGAGCCTTTTTCTTGAATTCTTTGACACAAAGGTCTAAGATAATGTTATGTTGTATGAGCCACGAGTCTAAGCTTGGCATGTCTTCATAGGACCATGCAAGCACTTTGACATTGTCTTGGAGAACGCTGGATATGTATTTTTGCATTTTTGGATCTAGGAGGGAGCTAACTTTCAATGTATTTATTTCTCCTTGGATGTAGTTATAGGTGTTTCAATGAGAGGGTCCTCAGTCACATCCTTGTCCTCTAAGTCTAAGGCTTTGACTAGATGTTCGAGCCAATCTAGGGATGTTTCCAGAGATGCTATGGTGTTGCTAGTAGATGATTCCCAGTCTATTGATTCAAATTTTAGGTGTCTTTTCAGCGTACCATGAGGACTTGTTAGGTTTAGAAGTGAATGAAGATCACCTTGCATGGTCATTTTTGTTAAACCTACCACAATTAGAAAAAATGGCCTAAAACTAGTGGCCTAAAATGGCCTAAAACAAAAATGAGGAGCTCCCAAGGAGCTTAAAAAAAAGGGAGACAAAGAATAAAAACAAATACAACACACTAGCCAAAATGAAATAAATATTTTCACATTATATTCTTCATTCAACATCAAATAATAACGTTTACAAAATTTCTTGTAATTTCAAAGATAAGAATAAAATATTCCACCGCTACACTATGAGTCCTCACCCACACCACCATTCCCTACTTCATTGGGTCCTACATTTTCATTTGGATCCTATGCAACAAAGAGAATAAAATAATCAATTAAAGCTACAACAAAGGCTGTTATAAAATAAACTATGACACTATGAGAGGTAACTAACCTAAGATGGCCCTGTGTCCATTTTGGGGGGTATTCGATCCATTCTGACTACGAGACACTAAAGGATCTCCTCCTCGGTGATGTTGGCCAAATTCCTATCTCCTAAATCAACACTTACTACAACCTTCTCCTTTTCTACAGCTGTCCATATCAGTGGCCCTAGAGAAAAGGTGGCAATGGTGGTCTCACCTATAGGTAGGGTCATCTCCTTTTAGGGAGATTCACTAAGTATCACCTATTGCATGAACTTGTCATAAGCCCTGGAAGTGTCAATAATGTCAAGGAATAGCTCATGGGTATGCAAATTGACCAAATAATCCTAATATTATTTATGGTAGGCAGAATATTTTGTTTTATACATATGTTCATGATTCTTCTGTGCCTACCCCCACTCATAAAGCTTCATGCTATAATCTTTTTAGTCATGGTTCTTCTAGGCTAGAAGGTCCATTTGCATGCATTGTTTGATTATTTCGTATATGGCTTCATTGTGGTGTCGCAAGGCCATCCAATATCTTGCGTAGTTGATGATGGTTATATTCCAACTACCATTGTGAGTGTCCCAGGCCAATAGGAATTCATTCCTAGATTGGAGATCCCCCACCTCAGTAGTTAGGTTCACCTTCTCCTTCTCAAGTTTTTACACCTGTTTCTAGAGGTCTTCGTTCACACACCTGCACTCCCACAGAGAGCATGCCAGGTACAACACACATTTACTTACTTCATCATATATGTGATGAGGTACTTCGGTCACCTCTAGCAGAAATTCAGGAATGACGTCAACCTGAACCACTTGCTTGGGATCCCACTTGAGGTGAGAGGTTGCCAATCATACACGGAAGGGCATTGGTCATAGTGACATAGTGAAATTGTAACAATGTAGAAAGCCTAGTGTAGTAACTTTAACTTATCAACCTTCAAATCAATCTTCCTTAGATGATCGATCATGTCATCGGCCATGCCCTCCATAAAATTGAATTTTTCAGGGGTCTCGGTCCATGGTTAGAGACAGATCGAAGAAGGGCTAGGAGTATCAACAATGGTGTCTATTGCATAATAAAACATGTTAGCCATAGTAGAGGGGACTAGAAAAAAGCTGATAAACAATGTAAATGATAGTGTAAAGCTCCTACCCAGCAAACCCTTAGGGGTGATAGAGGGGGGGTCGCCCATCGGCACATNGGGGGGTCATGCATCGTCACACTATCAAATAAGTGGTCAAACTCACCAGTGTCAAAATGGAGCCCCTCTCTTTTCAACTGATCCAACAACATAGTAGCATCCTCAACACTCATATTTCCCTCTAGTATTGAACCACACTCAGCAAATGGGTCATCAGCAAGGGCCTCTTCTTGACTAGTAGGGGCCTCTTCCTCATAGGTAGGGGCCTCTTCTTCATCAGCCGAGGCCTCTTCTTCTACGGTCAGGGCCTCTTCATCTTTGCCTATTTCCCCTATTCCAGGGGCAAGAACCTCTTCCTCCCCTTCTTCCTATTCTTCCTCTACTAATAAAACATAATTACAGCAAGCAAGATACATCAACTTGGAATAGATGCTACACTGTGCAACACTATCTAGCGTAGCACAACATAGCAAGAATTAACCAAATATTCAAACACACTTACCAATTGGGGGCTGCACTCTATGAATTTTGAGTTGTAGCTTCTTTTCCATCTCTTCATTTGTACAGGGAGGATTTTCGGCAGGACGATATTTCTTATGTTGTAACTTAGTCTTTACTATTTTTGCAATGAGGCATGGTCCCCTTAACATGCTTCTTATGTTAATAGAGGATGCCTCTCCCTCGTTGTCTTGGGCACAAAAGGGATGTACCACCCGATCCATAGTCATTATTGAAAGTGATTTCCCAATAGCCTCTAGGGGATCTTGGGATCATGTGGTATGAAAGACCTGGCAAATCCATGGCTTTGATATCTGGCTATGATCTTGCTATACCCATATGCCATTTTCACGGACCACTAGGAACTCTACAAAGTGCCGCAAGCAAGCTATGAAAAAGGCATTGTGTACATTAAAACGGACTCAATTTTTACATGAACCTTGACCATTTTAGTACGCAAGCCTTCAGAAAGGTATTGGGCCTAATTTTAATAGGTCCCTTCCTCCATGACCTCTCTCATTATCCAAGCCTACTCCACCCCAGGGATATGCCCTTGGGAGAGTAGCTTGGGGAAGGCATGGTCATGGAAGATAGGGTAAATCTTTTTCATCACCGCAAGCTTGACCTTGTGAATGTAAATTCCCTTTCAATTCTTACTTGTCCCTAGCCACTTCTCAATGTCCCCTTGATGGTTTTCATCTTTCTTAGATTTTTCTCCTATAAAAATATCCACAAAAATTTGGTCATTAATTTCGAATACCACTCGCACACCATGAACACGTGTACAGAAGTGGTCAAACTTCTTGTGAAGGAATTGGGTAGGGAAAGCATTTCAGTAGCTGAGACATTCAAGTTTACAACTAAGAATAAGTCTATAAGCCCAGCCTCCTAAAGGTTGTGGAAAATGGTGGCTGGGGCCCCATTGCAGAGCCAATGCTAAGTCTCTTCCACCTCTCTGTACTTGAAGAAGAGGTTGGTTTCGTTATGCCCAGAGGTGATCATAGTGACCTCTTGGGATTTTGTCACCACTGTAATAGTTTGCAAAAAAAAAAAGTTAGCAAAAATAAAAATAAAAAAATCATGAAAGCACATCATCACTTGAACACATAACAACAAATCCATGGTTTAGCGTAGTAGGTATGAGTGGGAGTTCCACTAGCATGTCTTCAACCGTAAGCAGTATGAGGGATGCCCACTTCCCATCCAACCAATCAACCTTCTTAGACTTTTCATAAAATTTTAAATACTAGGTTGGATAGGTTTTAAAATCAAGCCCAAGTTGTCCTATTACACCAGCATGCATGTTCCTAGTAGAGGAGAACTCCTACAAGGCCATTTGTACCAATGCCAAGGCGTTTGTGTCACCATGAAGACCATTCCCATCAATATAAAACCTGGTAACATACAAAAAATATAGTTAACACCTCTATCTAGCATAACATGGATTATACAACATGTTAAGATACCTCCACAAAACTCACCCACCGGCATAGTAAACGGTTCCAGGTGGGTTCTAAAAACAAGTGCCCATATGACGGGCAACATATAATGTATTATATAAGTGATAGCATTTATACTCAGGCATGTTCCAGATCTAGCTTAAGCACCTCAAGCCTCTTGGGCACTGGTTGAAAACTTCTGTGCCTTCACCTTCGATCACCCCGTCAGCTATGAATTTTAGAATACCCTATTTTTCCTTGGGCAACAGTGTTTCTGTAATTGCAACTGTTGTCTCAACTGATAAGTGTGATCATATGATTACACTGAAATGGCAAAGGAGGAACTGTAAGAAGTTCCATGCACCTTGTCAGAACCAGATTGCCTGTTGTCCCACACGTGCATGGGGAGGAGGGACATTGGCCACATGTTCACTGAGGTAGCACAATACTCCTACAAGTTCAAGGATGATCAAGACAAGTTTAAACATGATCCTACACAACAAAGAATCGAACATTGGCACTATGTTCAAGTGAGGTTTGCACATAGCATAGCGTAACCATCTATTTACAAGTAGCGTAGTGTGACCATTTGTTTACAAGTGTAGCATGAAAATGGCATTTGGGTATAGCAAGATTGTAGCCAGATATCAAAGCCATGGATTTACTAGGTCTTCTGTACCACACAATCCCAAGATCCCCCAAAGGCTATTAGGGAATCGCTTTCAATAATCACTAGGGATTAAGTGGCACACCCCTTTTATGCCTAGGATAGCATGGGAGAGGCACCCCCTATTAACATAGGTAGTGTGTTAAGGGAAGCATGCCTCATTGTACAAATAGTGAAGACTAAGTTACAACATAAGAAATCTTGTCCTACTGAAGAGCCTCCCCATACAAATGAAGAGAGGGGGAAGAAGCTGCAACTCAAAATTCATAGAGTGCAGCCCTCAATTGGTAAGTGTGTTTGACTATTTGGTTAATGCTTACTATGCTATGCTATGCTAGATAGCGTTGCATAGCATAGTGTCTGTTCCAACTTGATGTATCTTGCTTATTGTAATTATGTTTTATTAGTATAGGAAGAAGAGGAAGAAGGGGAGGAAGAGGTTTTGGCCCCTGGAACAGGGGCGATAGGTGAAGATGAAGAGGCCCTGGCCATAGAAGAAGAGGCCCCTGCCGATGAGGTAGAGGCCTCTGTTGGTCAAGAAGAGGCCCTTGTTGATGACCCTTTGTCGAGTGTGGTTCAGTACCAAAGGGGCATATGAGTGTTGAGGACGCTGCTACATTGTAGGGTCAGCTGGAAAGAGAGGGGCTCCATTTTGACACTCACGAGTTTGACCACTTGTTTGATAGTGTGTCGATGGACGATCCCCATGCTATCACCCTTGAGGATTTGCTGGTAGGAGCTTTACACTATCATATATGTTGTTCATTAGCTTTTTTGTAGTCCTCTCTACTATGGCTAACACATCCAATATCTTGCATTGCAAGATATTTTGGCATGGCCATTTTTTTTAAACTTGCCACAATAAGAAAAAAGGCAATTCCAAGCTATCATGGGGTGATAAGAAATTTTTTTTGGTCAATTTTAGGCCTTAGCGGGCCGTGGTGTGATGCAAACAATGGATGTAATGTGGACAATGTAAACAATGAGGAAGATGCTAGCATAAACAATGAATACAATGCAAAACAATGTAACTAGTGGACTTATCATTGATGTAAGTAGTAACCATGGTGGAAGCAGTGAAGTAGTTACACTAACGCAAGCCGCAATCATTCTTGCAGTTGCTTCCTAACCCATCATGAGCTCAATGATGTGTACGGTCGAGGGGCTTTGTTATGATACTCTTTTATATCATCGTCTACTACCTGAAAGGGTAGCTCAGCTCATGTTGCTACTTCGTTCAAACTAGTTTTAACTTGTTTAGGTGCTTCAATTTGAATGGGGGTTTGGTCTTTGGAGATTTCAACCTATGATCCTTACTCCATTCCTACATTGTTTATGTCTCGGGGAGCCACTTCATCGTCATGAATTATCACTTCCCCTCTCACATAGGGCAAGTGAATCTCCTGGTGTATTGGAGAGGAAACAACCCTCAATTATGCCAACCACGATCTCCCCAGGATCAAGTTGAAACTAGGCATTTCTTCTACCACTATGAATACTACACTCATGGGGAACTAGTCCCCTACTACAAAGTTGATGTGCATAGTTCCTTTTACCTACACACATGCCCTATTAAATGATTTTAGGTAAGATGTCATTGTGGGCTTGATTTGATCAACCAAGCCCAATTTGTCCACTATGGAAAATGGGATGACATTAGCAGTAGCCCTGTCATCAACATGTACCCTTTGGATCTTGCATTGATTGACCTGAATTGTGATGAACATGGGTGCTATTTTCACTTGACTCTTTCGATGGTCATCCTTAATGGACTCATTGTGGAATGTTAACTGAGATGGCCATAGTTCCTTGGCTGTAGAGGGAAGTATAATAGCATGAATCACTTTCTCTTCTGTCGGCATGTTTTTATCAACTAGTATGGACGTTAACATGTGAACCATGGCTTCATGATGTGCAATAGAAGTTATTACCAAGTCATATCGGCTCAATGTTGTGCTTTTCTATTTCAGAGCCCACTTGACTTGTGTAAGGGAATTAAAAAAATCCTACCCAACATCTTGCCTGTTACCCTTCTCCTCCTCCATTCATCCTAGGAGACAGATCTCTTGAGGAGGGGGAGCTTCATGTTGAGGGTTTTTCTTTCTGGGATGGGATGGTGGTGATTGCTTCTATATGATATTGTCAATTGATGATGATGAGGGGACTGTAGGCATCAAGGACAAGGGGGTAGGCTTGGGAGGACCTAAGGTGGTGCGTTCCTTGACCACCTTCTTCACCAAATGATCCTCTTGGTTTTTCGAACAAGGGGGCTGCAAGGCTATTTTAATTCCTTAGATCTGTGTGGTAGGGGCAGTTGAATGTTTTGATACCCTACCGACAAATGGTGCCTGTGGTGTTAGCATGGGCAATGATGTGGGTTTGAGCATGAAAGGTGCAGAAGTGGATGTCTGAGGGGAAACCTTGAGGACAAATAGTTTTTGTGGCATTTTTTGGCTGTGGTGGTTCTAGATTACTGTTAATGCCAATCATGTTGATGATATAGCCCATGTTGTTGGCATTGAGGGTTTCCTTGTAAACGTTCATGAATTGGTTTTCAAGGGGGACAAGACTACTTTCATCCAAGACAAGTTTACCCTGATTGATCATGCGTTGAATGTCATCTTTCAATACCAGGCAGTGGTCCATGTCATGACCGCATAGTTGATGGTAATCATATAACCATTCTAGTCTGAAATTCTTAGGAACTTGCGGCTCATTGGGCATGGCCAAGGAGGGGTCCCTAAGAAGTTTGCAATATTAGTTATGATGCTTAATCACTTCCTTTGACATCCACTTGTGCTAAATATACCTAGCCACCAATAGTTTCTTCAGGAGTTCTGAAGGCTTAACGGGTAAAGGAGTGTACTTGGAGAAATCCTTGTGCTCAAAGTTGGGTTTAGGCTAGGTTGATGCCTCTAGTGCTGATGTTGAGGGTTGACTAGTGTTTCTTGAGCCAGATGTTGTTGCTATGGTTAACTTTTTACTATTTCTATTATTGGGTTTAGCTTCATTAGCCACAGCGTCCACTTTGGCTGTTGCGGCCTTGCCCTTCTCCTTGTCTTTTTTGATATATGTGTTTTTGTATGCAACATAGGCTAGGTCTTTACTAGCTTCGACTACATCTTGGATGCTCTTCGTCTGAGTGAAAGCTTAGCTGAGGGAGCATGGGGCTAGGTAGTATAGCTTTTATTTAATGAAATCATTTACTGCCCCCTTGAATATGGCCAACAAGTAGGCCTCCGTGATAGGCTCATGTATCTCATTCAAGGTAGCACTCCACCACTATATGAATCTTTGGAAAGACTCTAGTGGGTCTTGCTTAATGCTCATCAATTAGTCTACCGTAACTTCTGGCTTCAAGTTATACTTGAAGTGGGTCACAAACTGGATCAATGGCTCCTCTAGAAAGCTTTTCCCATCAGAGACATGACAAAGACATAGATGATAGTGTGTAGCCACTATTGCAATAATAAATATTTGGATCTAAATGTTACCAAATGTGCATTGGAATCACCCTCCACATTGTATTTTGTGAATTGGGTGAGTGGCATCCCAAGGGGCAATGTGAGCATGAGGATGGCTGGGCTGATGGGATCATCATGGTAGAAATCCATGACCTGCACTATGTCAGAACCGACGGCCTTGAGGCATTTAATTTCCTTAGTGAGGGTTTGGATAAGCTAAAAAGCTTGATCTAGACCTGATGACATTGCAGATGGTTGGGGGGCTACTGGAGTCACTACCATATGCGTTGATGGGGATTGCGGTGTAGAGGTAGTAGCCTGGCCCATGGGGGTGCTGTTGGTGCTGCTCCTATGAATGATGTCATTTGGGCAATCCACCACCCAGTAAGTTGTGTTGTTGATGTGGCAGCCATTGGTGGGGCTATGGGGTTGATAGGTTGTCCCATTAGTGGGGTGGCCCATAGCCCCGCACTATGTTGTACTACATGCGGGAGCTGGTGCGCTTGGGCTTGTGCATAGTACAATACTTGAGGGGGTTGTGCCATGGGTAAAGATGGGGTTGGGGCCCACCACGCGGTTGAGACTAGGTTAACCATTAGTGATGAGATAGGTGTAGATGAAGGACCATAGGTGAAGCTTACATGTGATTAAGATGTGGGCAAAGTGTGAACATATGTTCGCGTAGCCGTTACTGACATTGGGTACGCTACTAGGGTAGACTGAGAAGGAAGGGAAATGGAGAACAAATTTGAAGGGCCCCCCTGTTGGTATGTAGAAAGTATATAATGGCCTCCTATAGCTGTCGCAGGTGTAGGTTATGGTAGGGTCGTAGTAATTGTGAAGAGGGAAAATGAGAAAAGCGAATTTGATCAAAAGATAGTTGTAGAAGGGATGGTTATAGCATAGATCTAGCCACCACCTTCGAAGTGGGAGTCTAGATCTTCCTGTTCATCTTAGAATGCCTCATCATAGTGGAATACCATATCCCATTCCCTAGACTTAGTCACTCATATCAGTTGGTTTAAGACCCATTGATACGTTTCAGTCAATGGGATGACGATGTCAGGGAAAGGGATAAATTTCCTTCCGTTCCAGTGGAAAAACTCAAAGTTATGCTTGTCTTTGAGTTCTTGGCAATCCAAGGGTATATTTTCTTGGACCTTTTTTGCAAAGGAAGTTATAGCATTCTGCATCTTGTACCAGGTGCTCAAGTGACAGGTGTCAGAGCCTAGGAGACTGACATGGCACCAGCACTAGGCTAGGCAGTCACTCAGCACCTATGGTGTTTTGAGCCGAGAAAGGAACCTCAAGGTTTGAGGTGGAAACAATAGTGGTTGTAGGAATCATTTTGTGTAATTGAAGGAAGATTGTAAGTGAGAAACATGTAAATTGATAAGTGATTGGAGGCTTTTTGTCTTGCTAGGTTCTAAAGGAATTGTTGTTGCGACTAGTCTGCATCACATGATGCGTAGACAACTGCAAGGGTGTCATGTCTACACTAGTAGGTGATGGGGTACAGATAGTGTGTAGGACTACTTGTAAGATGCAAAAAGGGTACCAAAGGCCCTTCTTCTAGCGCCAAAAGCTATAGCGACTGAAAACATCGGTGGCTAGAACAGCGAGAGGTTGCCGGGTGTACAGTTTAACCTCAGATCCATGTGAGGGTTGTGCTAGAGAAAAATGGAAATGGGGTGCCCTGAATGGTCTGGTTGATCTAACAAGAACTTAATAGGTGTAACTTAACCTTTCATAAATGTTTTCTTTAGAAGTGAAGTATGCAAGTAAAGCAATAATCAACAAATGCAAGACGATAAAAATAGTGCAAAAGACAATGATAGTAAACAAAGAATAAAGTAGGCTTGGGTAAGAAAATGCATCACCCCAAGATGGAAAATCTAATCTTTGTTCTGTTGAAAAGTGTATAACTGAATATGCAACATTGAAATGACATAGCTTACAGTAGAGCAATATGGTCATAGGTCCTTGAACTATAGCTAATAGCTCACTGCTTGGGATTCTTGTGCTTGCCAATCTGCTCGCCAAAGTGTCAAAATACTAGACCTAGAAAAGTATGTCTAGATTCAACTAGAATGCTCAAACCTAACCAAAATGCTAAAAATGCCAACTATGCTCTCTGAAAGCCAACCCTTTGAACATTATTCACTGGGGTATTTATAGGGCCAGGAGCAGGAGAAAAACGTGATCTAGACTTGGGTCCTACAAGGTGCAAGCATGGCTATGCTATGTAGGTATGTGATGCTGGATGTGAACCCTATTACGCTGTGACCATATTGCTAAAACTGCATGTGCCAAAATCTAGAAAGCATACCGACAATGAAAGCAAAATGGAGCCTATGCTCCAGGACTATGTCTTCCCTACTCTTGTGAGCAGGGTCAAGCATAGGGACAATTTTGGGAATTGACCAGGGTTATGCAAAATGAAGCAAACTTGTTGATTTTGTTTGCCAAAGAGATTCCAGTATGAGAATGATCATTGCCAACAAGTTTTAGAGCTAACTAAAAATGTCTTCATGCCTCCATGTAAGTGTTACATTACTTACGTTGTCCATCGTGTTGGCGTAGCATAAGTAACTACACACTACGCTATGCTACGCTGTGTAGCATAGCATAGCATAGCTGCCAGTCTTGAAAGGAGTCTTACCTAGGAGCCGAGAACATCTATTTTCAACTTTTTCTTCTATGCTAAAAAGCCTTTGGACCTGCTGAGTTCATCCTTGGGGCATTCTATTTTTTTGCATCCTCACTATGCTATGCTATGCTATGCAATGTAGCACAACATAGTAGCCAATGTGACATGCATCCTTGTTTAATCTATAACATTTTATCAGGAAACTTTGCCTAAGGCATGAGGGTTAAGTGGGATAGACAGTTTTGAAGGCCAAAGCATTTCCAAGCACGATCCTCTTACTAGGGTCACTCGGTAGAGGGGACTTTGTGCATTTTGTCCTTGCTACATTGTGCTATGCTATATAGCATAGCATAGCGTAGCATGTAGTGTTAGTCAAATCCTGACTCATTTTTACAAACATTTTGTCATAGGATGTTTGTCATGTCTTAGTGTGTTAGTAGAGCAAGCTTTTTTAATGGTTGAAGCAGGGGTAAGTGCTTTTACTCTGTCGAAGCTACCTGAGTAGGAGTGTTGTTGAAGTACATCCCTACTATGTTGTGCTATGCTACGTAGTGTAGCATTCAGATTGAGATAATACTTAACAAAATTTGCCACATTTTGTTGTGTCGTATCACTCATGCTTCAAGGATGAAACAGGGTAGATGCTCTGGAAGACTGGCTTGTTATCAATTTGCATCTTGGACATCTTATTGGTCTATTCAAGGCTTGCTATGCTGTGCAGCATAGCATAGCATAGCAGATTTCTCCGTTAGGAAACTTTTTGAACTGTTTAGCTCATCCTAAACACTTTTGACAACTCCTAGCATGGTCTTTGGATAGACTGTCAGCCGAGTTAATTGTCTAGTTGGGCAGGCTGGAGAGTCCAGCAAGCCTGTCAACCCTAGAGATAGAAAACTTACTAAACTATACAGTCTACACTCAGTGCCTACACTGTCTTGATGGCCCATCATAACGTTGCACTTGTGGAAGTCCTTTCTTGAATTTCAAGACTCTGCTGAGGCATCAGGGTCCTAAAATTTTATGGTGTTTTAGGGTTGTTTCTTCACCTATTGATTAAGAGATCCACTTGCCCTATGAGGGTGGAGAGGTGGTGATCTATGATGAGAATGTTACCCCCCAACCATTACCAACATTTATGTAGAACAAGGGTCGGAAGTAGATGTACTAACAGAAATCGTCGACGTAAGGCTGGAAGGGAACAACAAACACTGAAAGATCGTCGAATAGGCATAGATGATCCTACCTTCGTGTGAGGGCAAGTTGGAAAAGAAAATGAAGGTAGAGTACCTTGGATGATTTGCACGCAAATCAACCAAGGACTTCCCCTAACGTAAGCTATAGCTTGCATTGGGGTTATCGAAACTGATGTACAAAATGTAAACAGTATTGCACAAAATGCAAACAGAATGTATAGAGAACTATATTATAAACAAAGCATAAACTGAATTTAAAATAGAGTAAACACTATAATGGAAGACAAAAATAAATTGTATTGTATTTCTTAGAATGAATGTGCACTGGTTAAAGTGTAGCTGCATGTCTGGATGACAAGTCAAGCACTAAGCCCCAAGATGATATGCTTGCAGGTGCTTGGATGCTAGGAGTCACATGTACCTGAGTGTCCAAAAGTTGCTAGTTGGTGTTTTCCAAGCTATTAACCTTCAAAATTTCCAACCCCATTTATGTGAATGGATAGGGTATTTATAAGGTTTGGCTAGGCTCAGGTATGGAACTCATAGATGGATCAATGGCTAAGAAATGAGAGGAAAATGGATCATGTGACAGGTGTTATATGGACAACTACATGTGTAGGCGGGCTACATTCTTGACCAGATGCACTGTATCTTACAACATGTGTTGGCTTACACAAGCTAGCTTACATCCATAGAAGCATATACAATTTGGAGTGTAAGAGCTTGACAAGCTCACAAATGGTAAAAATTTACAATGAAAATGATAATGTACAACAAGAAAAATTGACTTCGGTTCACCTAGAACTTGTCGATCCATGGACTGACTACTACAGGGTGTTGATGTGAGTGGTTTTGTGGATGTTTGAGGCATTTCTGTCTCACAAAAGCTCCTAGCTTGAGTTGATTTTATCTTGGCATGTCCTCAGCATGTGTTTGGCATGCTTTTGACCAGGTGTGATTAGTACTCATGCTAGACTCATGCTGTACTCATGCTGCCAGTGTGACCTTAGTGTGACCTTAGCATGACTTGATGAAAATGACACATTTCACATCAAATTTTGATCCTTGAAGCTTTTTTCTTAGAGTGTAACAATTTTCTGACTGTGGTTGACCCTAAGAGTGATCTACAAGTCAAAAATTGAGCTTGGATGTGCCTTATTTTAAACCACTTTTGGTAGCTCATGCTGGACTCACGCTGCCAGCGTGAGCTCAACGTGACCACAGCGTGAGCTACAAAAACTTTGCAATTTTGGACCTAAAATCTAGAATTCTAGAGGCTAGAACTTGAAGTTGTCAACAATGAACCCTAAGGATGACTTGCACCTTTGAAATCAAACCATTTTAACTCGATTTTAAGGCTCTCAGAGTTGGTCACGCTGGACTCATGCTACCAGTGTGACCTTAGCGTGACCATCAGTGCGAGTGAGAAAATGTGTACAATTTGGTCCAAAATTTGAACTTTTGAATGCTGATACTGAAGATGCCTTGCACCCTCAGATTGGACCATATTTGACTTGATTTTAAAGTCGTTGGAGTTGCTCATGCTAAGGGTAAGCTAGCTTGACAAGCTAAGCGTGGGCAAGCTGAGCGTGAGTTACATGCCTTAGTCAAATTTTTTTCTCCCGAATGTTCAAAAGGGCCTAAGTTGTTCTCGTTTCAAAGTGTTAGGCTGAAGTTAGTGGTGTTTCATTGGTCCCTCTTTTTTGACGTCTGGAGGAATTCATCGGAGAGGCGTCGACAAAGAAGTACAAAACACCATGACCAACCAAGTACTAAGCATTATCCATCAGCCCTTGGCTGGATGTCATTGCACCATGTTTAAAAGTACATAGGATTGAGGAAGTGCAATTCAAGATGCAAGGGGATTGGTTATAACTAGGGAAATCAAGAGTTGATCAATGGTTATAATTGCTGTTGGAATTGTGGGAGAGGAATGCTCTCACGTGAACAAGCCATATCTTTAGTCCTTGTTAGTAGTCGGTGTTTAGTAGACGTAGAACCAAGACATAGGAAGTGTATTTGTTGGAGAAAACAAGACTCTCATACAGTGTTTACTGGAGCCCATTGTAAAAACCAAAGCCATGTTATGATGTGCAACATGATCATTTGAGACACGAGTGTAACTGTTTTTCTAAGACAATTTCCTTCCAGCCTAGGGCTTATATGAGAAGAGCCAATGGTCTTTGGTCTATGATGTCAATGGGGTCATGAAGACCTTTTCCATGCATTTTTCTCTTTGATCTTTTTATTCTTTTTTTTGTTTATTTTTATTTTTCTTTTTTATCTTTTTTGTTCTTTTTGGAAGAGCTTGCTTTTAGTACTATACTCGTGCTTATGCGTTTGCATTTGTATCATGTACCATGTACTGTGTTTTGCATTGCAACTACTTAGAGAAACATAGTGTGCAACAGTGTATCAAGAGCTTTGGGGTGAATAGAATGTATCATGGGGGTGTAATTAAATAGTATAAGGGGAACATGATGGGGAATAAGGAACATATAAAGAGTCAGGAATGTACTTATGAATGGATTGATTAACCTAGTTGTGTGCATCAGGAAGAATGTGATACCTTATCATCATGATGAAGTGCATATGTGCATAAATGTCTCAAGAATGTCATCCTACAAACACAACTCCAAGAAGATAAGAAAACCACAAATGATTTGGTTAACTAAGTACTTTAAACTTGAAAATAACCAAGGAGATGGAGCCACCGTGTGCAATTTCAAAGCAGACAGAATCATGAACAACATCAACTTCATCAGGGTCCATGAGACAAATTGTGTAGCAAGCCTTTGTGGAACATGTATAGCCAATTGCAGCAACATATATTTTCAAGTATTGCCTAGTCGTTGATGATGTCGCTAGTTTATAGTCTTAGCAGACCATTGCAGGTTAGTTTCACATCATAACCCTTTGGATGGTGCCAGTTTAGCATCGTAGTGGATAGTGCATTGCTAGTTTATAGTCATAGTAGACTGTGAAGAGGCAAAGTAGTTTATAGTCTTAGTGGACTTTGGATGCTAGTTTTATGTCATGGTGGACAGATGTGGTAGTTTAGTGTCATGCCAGATAGAGCTATATGATGTCAGTTTATTGTCATGACTCCAGGACACTCTATGGTGCTAGTTTTAAGTCATAGCCCTAGGACGGTTCTATGGTATCAGTTTTAGGTCATGATGCTAGGACCGTTACGTACCTTAGGTTGATCAAACATAGTACTATTTCAGGTACAGGTGATTTATAGGATTAGCAAACTCGTTCTCGTCCATGTCAGCAAGTTTGAATGCTCCACTATTGTACGCCTTGGTGACTAAGTAAGGGCCTTCCCAGTTAGCTGAGAATTTATCTAGATGTTCACGAATGACCTTAAGTACTAGGTCTCCTTCTTTAATTGGGTGCTTATGCAGGTTGTGTTTGTGTCGTTGCTGCTGTTGTTTCTGGTACCACTCAATCTAATCAAGCATTCACACACGTTCTTCCTCCACCGAGTCAAGGTCAGTAATGCACATTTCATTGCTTTGGATTTCATTGAGGAGGCCTAAAAGAGATATCCACAATGAGGAAACCTATAACTCCAAAGGTAAAACAACTTCAAATCTATATACAAGACTATATAGAGTTTTACCTGTAGGTGTTCGATGTGTAGTTCTGTATGCCTATAATGCGTAGAATAATTGTTCGTGCCATTGCCTCTTGCTCTGATTTAAAATCTTTTTGAGCACCATGATGATAGTTTTGTTTGTAGCCCCCACTTGACCATTGCTCTATGGGTAGTAAGGTGACAAGAATGCATGTTTAATACCCAATCTTTCACAAAAGATTTTAGTATATGCATTGCTGAACTGTGGCCCATTGTTAGTAATGATGGTCATCGGAATATCAAAATGGATCATGATGTTTTCTATTATGAAAGTGCAAACATGTTTAGAAGTGGTCTTCCTAAGGGGAATAGATTCTACCCATTTTGTGAAGTATTCAATTGCGGTGATAATGAAGCTATGCCCTCCAGAAGATGGTGACGTTATCGATCCAATTAAGTCTAATCCCCATATTTGGAATGGCTATGTGATTTGTGTTGTGTGAAATTTGTTAGGTGGCACATGTATTAGGTTACCATGCCTTTGGCAAATGTCACATGTCCTGACCTTGGAGAAGCAATTGTACTCCATGTGTGGCCGGTAGTAGCCCAAGTGCCTAATCTTTGTTGCCATTTCTTTGGGTGCTATGTGCCCTCCACAAAGTCCTTCATGGACTTGTTCTATAATCATTTGACTATCGATGCTACTAATGCACACCAACAGAATGCCTTTGTAGGATTTGCAACACAAGGTGTCTCCTATTAACGCATATTGCCAAGAGCGTTTTTGCATGACGTCTTTTTGAGAATTTGTCAAATGTTGTGGAGGTTTGCCTCATAGAAGGTACTCTTTTATGTCATTATACCATTCTATTGCATGTGTTGTGCTAATGGATGCTATAGGCATTTCATCGAGAGAGTTGGTTATAGGTTTGGCACAATTTGTTATAGAGCTAGGGAACACATGGAATATTTCAGGTGTCATGTTTAGGGCTAGTGTAGTAAGTGCATCGGTAATGGTTTTTTCACTTCTAGGGACATGCTGTATATCCATGTCTACTAATTGCTTCAGTAGATGTTTGGTCAAATAACAATATGATTGCAAATGGAGAGCCTTGCATGTGTAAACTTCTGTGATTTGGTTAATGACTAACTATGAATCACCTTGAACTACAAGATGTGCGATTCGTGAAGTCAATGCCACTTGAAGACCTCTATGAAGACCTTCGTATTCTACTATGTTATTAATACAAGGAAAGGTCAATCAGTAGGTGAAGGGTTGGATTTCTCTGGAGGGGTATGTTAAAATAGCTGTAGCACTTCCTCCTCGGGAAGTTGAAGCTCTATCAAAATAAAGGATTGCCTAGTAGTTATCAGGTACAGTGTCTATACTGTTAACATTCTCATCAAGGAATTCAGGGTTAATCATTGCTTGATCATGTGTTGGCGAGATGGTCAATTGTGTGACTATTGCTTGACCTTTTGTAGAGGATTGAGCAACATAGTGTAAGTCAAACTTTGTGATCATTGCTTTCCACCTAGCTATCCTACTCAACTCATAGATGTTGTTAGTGATGGCGTGGAGTACATTATTTTTGCAAATAATGTAGACTTGATTACGGAAGAGATAATGCTACCATTTCTTCAAGGAAAACATGAGGGAAAGGCATGATTTCTCCACTTCTTTGTATCGTTGTTCATAGGCAATTAGGGTGTGGGTTAGGTAATAGATAGGGATCTCGATTCCATCTTTACATTTTTGACAAAGCATTGATGCAATGGAAGAATCAGAAGTTGCAAGGTAGATGTAGAAGGGTTTATCACTCTGTGGGGGATAAATGGTCGGTAGTTAAGCCAACTCTTACTTTATGTTCTCGAATGCTTCCTGGCATTGTTGAGTCCATTGGAAATACACATTCTTTTGTAATAGGTGTTGCATGGGTCTCAACTTATCCATCAGCCTTTCGATAAAGCATCTAATGAATTGTAGTCTACCTTGGAGACTGCGTAGTTCGGTAAGGTTTTTTGGTGGTTGCATGTTAATTATTACCTTAACCTTATCAGGGTCTACCTATATCCCTGTTCTAGAAACTATGAAGTCAAGCATTTTGCCCATTTTAACACAAAAGACATACTTCTTTGGATTGAGTCTAAGGTCATATTTGAGACAACATTTAAGCACTAAGTCTAGATCTTTTGGATGTTGTTCGGTTGTTTTAGATTTAACCACGATGTCGTCAACATAATCATTGAGAAAATTAAGCATGTAATCACTACATATATATGTCATTTCTCCTTGATATGTAGTGCCTACATTTTTAAGACCAAATGACATCATCGTATAGCAGAATGTGCCCCAAGGTGTCATAAAGGTTATTCTGAGTTGATGTTCCAGGTTGATTCTTATTTGATTGTATCCTAAAAATCCATCCATAAAGGATAATAGTGCATGCCTAGCAGTTGTGTCAATAAGTTGATCAATGCTAGGTAATGGGAAGTCATCCTTTATAGTGGCTGTGTTGAGATTGCGGAAGTCAATGCATATGCGTATACTACCATTCTTCTTAGGGACTACGCCAATGTTTGATATCCAATTGGAATAATCAATAGCTCAGATGAAACTGGCTTGGTAGAGCTTTGTGATTTCAGCATGGACTGCTAACGCCATCTTAGGTCTAACCTTTCATGCTTTTTGCTTCACCGGTTTGACTTTTGCATCAAGAATGATGTTGTGTTAGATGATTTAGGGGTCTAATCTTGGCATGTTGGTATATGACCATGCAAATATTTTTATATTTTCTTTCAGTACTTGAGTGATGTCACTAACATGTTGTGAGAATAGTAGGGCACTTAATTTCAATATTCTAGTTTCATCATTGAATGTAGTAATGGGGACTTCAACAAGAGGATCTTCAGTGATATTATTGGCCTCTAGATCTAAAGTCTTAGCCACATTTTTAGGCCAATCCAATGTTTCTTGAGTGGAGGCTATTAAATTAGTATAAGCACATGGGTCTAGATCCAAGGCTTCTAGATTGATTACTCTTTTTACCTCCCCATATGGTCCGTTGAGAGACAATGTTGAAATGATATTCTTGGTGGCCATGTGCTTACTCCTGCTAATTTAAATCGTGAGTGAAGTGAGTGACATTTAGTTGATGAAGGTTTTGTTAAATGTAAATGAGCATTGGGTAATTAATCTATGTGCTTATGAAATTGCAGAATATAGTGGTAGTTTAGTGTCATATCTTGACCATATGGCAGTTTTAGGCCATACTGGGCTGATAATATTCATGTCATTTTGTGTTATGGATGAGTGTATAGAGCATTGTTAATTTCTACATTTTGTGTGAACAATAAGTTTATGGGATTTTAACATCTTATGGATTTTTATGCATTTTATTATGTATATATATATATATATATTTCAACCTTTCTCTCCTCTCTTTTTTAGTTTTTTCTATTTCTAATATTTTGGCCTCATCTCTAGAGGATGAAATAATGAGGAATACTAGGTAAGAATGAAGCAAAGATGATGTAAATAATAATAGGAAAGAAAAAGTTAAACATGAACATGGTAAATTGAATAAATAAAAATAAAGCTAAAAATAAAATAGAATAAACAAATAAACTAAATTTAGGATGAACATGAGGGTTAAAAAGGGATTTTGAGGTATTGGGGGTGTTACTTGTGCTAGCATGAGTTCGTGGACATCAAGGGCATGAGCAAGCTAGAGAGTGCAGTGTGAGCATTAGCGTGAGCATCAGTGTGAGCTACAATGTGAGTTACAAGGCAGCCATGAAGGGCAAAGGGAAGAGGCAAGCAAATATGGAGTTCATGGAGGAGAGTGAAGAGCTACTTCAATGTCTCCCTCAAGCCATAATTCCAGCATGGGATGGAGCTCTACGTAGGTCCATTTTTTCTTGTTTCTCTCTATTATTTTATGCACAGTGTTAGCTAGGGCAATGTGGTCTTTGATGGCCATAGCATGATTTTTGGTTTCTCCGCTATGTTTTGGGGCGTTGGGGCTTGTACTGTGGCTTTCTGTATTTTTTGATTGTTGTCTTTTAGTTGCGCGTGGTTGGATTAGGGTGAGTCAGATTTTTGTTTTTGTTTTGCATACCAGAGTGAGCATAACGTGAGTGCCATGGTAGCGTAAGTTCTAGGGCAACGTGAATTGCAAGCACAGGCCCTAGTGTGTGTTCCTAGGGAAAACCCCAGCATGAGTTACAAGGTAGGGTTAGTTTCCTGGGTAGTGTGAGCACTAGGACAATGTGAGTGCCAGGGCCACATAATTTCTAGGGCAACGTGAGTTGCAGGAATAGGCCCTAGCGTGCGTTCTTGGGGAAAACCCCAGCATGAGTTACAAGGTAGGGTTAGTTTGCTAGGTAGTGTGAGTGCCAAGATAGTGTGAGTGCCAAGGCCATGTAATTTCTAGGACAATGTGAGCTATAGGAATAGGCCCCAACATGCGTTCCTAGGGAAAACCCTAGCATGAGTTACAAGGTAGGGTTAGTTTCCTTGGTAGCGTGAGTGCCAAGACATCATGAGTGCTAGGGCCATGTAATTTCCAAGGTAGCATGAGCTATAGGAACAGGTCCTAGCATGCATTCCTGGGAAAAACCCTAGCATGAGTACAAGGTAAGCTAGCGTGAGTGCAGGGCAAGCCTTCTTATGAGCGGCATTTATGTTAAAACATGAAGATGAAAATTGTTTGTTGAAATGTTCATTAGCTAATGGTGTTTAGGTCTATGTTGTTTATTATTTTCTTGTTTGGATAGATTTAAATACATTTATATGAATGTAGAAATGTTCATGGTTTTATACCTGCATGTTCATTTTATGTTGCTTACGACAAACTACTATGTAAACGATTTCATTGTATCCCAATGAGCATTAAATACACCAAATAAATATTGGTGTCCTTGTCTCATGGGATGAAGCTATGTATTTAAGTATTATTTATGTGTGTTTTAGTTTATGTGATTTCATATTATCTTGAGCACTTGGACTCTTTACTTACTTAAGGTTTTGGCTACATGCAGGGGACCTAAACCCTCCCTTCTTGTGGTTGAGCTTGTTGGTGTACTTGCTTGGTTTATCCCCTTTGGACTGGACATGCATCCTTATGACATGCATATTGGACCTCATGTGATATGGTTCTATCTTGGTGTTGGTGCATTTTTTTCATTCATTTTACAAAGTTTCAGCGTAGTTATATGGTCTGATTTAAGTGAGCAGTTGGCCCGTGATATGGTTAAAACAATGTTGCTTGGATCTACACAAGATGTGCTTTCCTTCATTATTGACATAGATGAGGGTCTTTTTATAGTTGAGGGAGGCCTTCTTGAGGGTCCTAACTCTACTTGTCCTTTGACTCGTGTATGGGAGCTACCTACTTGTAGCCATTATAACAGTAGCAACACACTTTTTCTAGCTTTCCGTGTTCATACACTATTCCAGAACCCACCTGGGATAGTGTATAGAGTGGACAAGTATGCTCTTTTGTGCTTTGCTTAATTTTTGATTTTTTAAAATTATATCGTTGTCTATGCATAAATATTTTTTTCTATGCAGGCCTTGTTTTGATGAGAATGGGATGTGTGATGATGATGGTGGGCTTGCCTTAGTGTGCACAGCATTGGAGGCATTCATGGTGGACCCCATTATTCCTGCTGCAGTACTAGACCAGACAAGGGCTACTATTGTTGACTACCATAGGCAATTTTCAAGGGCCTTTGAATGCTGTCAAGTTCGTGGTTGGTTGGTTGAGGATTGGTCCTCCAATGGCCAATTTTTCCTCAAATAATTGATCCTGCGCCTAATCCACTTATGCCATTTACTGATGGTAAATGATCACATTCTAGACTCCATTTTCTCTTTGTTGCATCATTGTGTACTATGTTTTTAACATTTCACTCTATGTTTTCTTTTTCCTTTCTCTACAATGGCTATGTCTTCTGATGAAGTTACCATCATATCAGGGTGCACTGAGGCCACTCTTTTTATGAAGTATGGAGAGATGGAACAGTCACAACAATGGTTACAAATGAAGGCCTCTAAGTTAGTCATCAGCTATCTTACCCGTGCGGGTTTTATGGACTTGTTCACTACTCTAACTCCTAATATCCTAGCTACTGAAATGGTTACCATTATTAATTCTTTTAGAAACAATGCTTCTCATTTGACTCCATAGGTTTGAGGAGTCAAGGTATCTTTCCACCTGACTACTGAGTTCCTTTCTAATCTTTTTGGCATGCCTATAGATGGCACCAGAGTGGTATTAGAGAAAGTGACTAAAGAAAGCCAAATCATAAAGGAGCTTGAAGATTGGTTAGGTGTGTCTCGGGGTCCCAAAGGTTTTTCCATGCAGGATGATACTTGATCAATGGAGGTGAACTTCTTGTACCCTCTCTTTCGGGCACAGGCATTCCCTAAATCTCTTTCTCAAGGAAGAAACCTTGGGATCGAGTCCGCACATATTATATGCACAATCCTAGAGACGGGCGTGTGTTATAATTGGGCACAATTTCTTGGGTCTAGCTTTCATGGAGAGATTGTTAGATTACACTCAAACATCAATGCTAAATCCCACTTCACATTCACCTTCTTCGCAGGGTACCTACGTAGGTTTGTTGAATTCCTAGTAGTTTATGGTGATAACCATTATATATTGAGGGATTTTTCACAGTTGTCCTGCCCTTGGATTCACCATTTTTTTAGCACCACTAGATCTCAAGGCCCACCTGAAGGCATCGAAAAATTAGTGTCTGTTACTACTAGGGGTGTAGCTAGTCGTTCCCATCATTCTCGTGATAGCTTGGGATTGGAACCACCTATACTGCACATGTCTGTTAAAGGGGCTGAACGTCTGATTCATGAGACTATCAAAAAATCCAAGGCGAAGGTGAAGAGAATCAAACACCCAAGGGAGCTTGTCCCAGAAGTGAGAGTACCAAGAGCAAAGAGGATCTGCTTTGTACTACTAGTGGAGGGTAAGTATTTTATTTTATTGTTATATATTTATTTATTTTATTGTGTTTTAGTTTATATGTTTATTAAATGTACTTATCTACTATGTCATACTAACATTAGGATTTTGGTGTTATCAGAGGAAAGTCCCGAGAGGGAGAGAGAAGCCTTAGCCTTGATGGTTGAAACTGAAGTGGTTGTCACAGGGCTAGAGGAAGAAGAAAAAGAAAGGGAAGAAGCGATCGAGGAACTTCCTATCTCGCAAGAGGAAGATGTAACAAGCATCATGGGGATGAAGCTTGCAGAGGCTTTGGATGCACTTAAGCATTCAAGCGATGAGAGGGGTGTCTTTGATGGTTTCTTCGATGGATCTTTTCAACTTGGTGATCCACCCAAGTTGACCAACAAAGGGATTTTTAGTATATTCCTTTAGCTTGATCCACATTTTATGTCTTTTAATCCTTATGTCTTTCTATTGATTATCCTGATTATTCTTAGCACCAGAGGTGGATGCTGAGGTCTCTAAGGCACATACATCCTGGGTAGAGGTGTAAGGATCATAGCCCCCGATTGAGGTGACCTCCCATGCTTATCCCACATCCACTGACCAGCTAAGGCCATGGCTTGAGATGCCTAGTAAAATGGACTTTGTCACAAGCATCGTTAATGATGTGGTCACTCACCTACAACAAGCTCATCCAGAACTAGGTATGTGTATGTTACGTATTATGCTAAGTGTCTAGGTTTATTGTGTTTCTTTGCATTCATTGTTAATTATGGCTGATTCATGTGTGTGGTACTTATACTTGCAGGTGCTAAGCTTCAATGGGATCCTTCTAAGGCTACTCATATTGATGCCTTCCATGAATTGCCAGGGAATATTGAAAAATTTCCTAGAAAGGTTTACGATGGAGTTTCCAGTTGCATCATACAAAATCCTAAGTCACTCTGGACTTGCAGGCATTCAGTTGAGTACCTATGGGATGAGGTGTACTCATTGAAGGAAGCATTGCAAAGGAGAGAGAGAGAAAAAGAGGGATCTTCAATCCCGTTATGACTTTGCTGCTACTAGGCTGTCTAGTGATAGTACTTGATGCACGTCTGAGATCACCTATGCGTGTTACTAGACAGTTTTGAATGACAAAGTACAGGTGACACAGGATTTAGCTAAACAAATGGCACAGATGGATTTTCTAAATAGGAAATGTCATGATTGGAAATCCTTTGCTGCTAAAGTACGTAAGTGGGGTCAAGATCAAAAGGATCACAAGCACCAGTATAAGAAGTGGTTAAAGGAGGAATCAGTTGAACATCGCTAGATGGAAATGTTCATCGATGGACTAGGCTTGCATCCTGGTTATGATAGGTTTGCAAAGTGCACCGAGGTGGAGGGATCTCCCAAGAGAACCATTACCACTACTTTCGAGGAGGCTTCGACAGGCATGTTCTCTCTTGTGCACCCTACCTGGACCTTGATGGACAAGGGTAAATCCTTGGCTGGTATTGATCTTGGCCTAGAGGAGGACTGGGAAAATGTGCCCAAGGAGGAGATTCTACGGCATTTGGAGGCTAGCCTAATGCCCTCCTCACTTTTGAATGTTTTATTATGGTACTTAATTTTGTATGGTTTTGTTGTTTTTAGTGTTAGTGTTACTTTTTCTTGGTTTTGTATTCATGAGTTGTTTTATTACTCTTGTTTTTTATTTTATTTTTTACTCTGTTATAGGGACATGTTAATGATGGAGTTGGCCCCAGTGGAGAGAGAGCAAATGATGAGGAGGATTTTGGGGGCCAGCCCCCTCCTAGTACTGATGCATGAGCTTACTGTTAATCCGACTTTAGCTATTAAATGTTTTGGATTTTTGGATGTTTAATGGAAATATATGATGGACAGATGTAATGATATGGATTTAATCATGGCATAATGTGTTGGAATTCTATTACCATATTGACATTCAATATTTTTTTTTATTTTTATATGTTTTCTCTTTTTATTATTATTTTTCATTATTTTTCT
Source organism: Gnetum montanum (assembly GCA_015680685.1). Classification (NCBI taxonomy): domain Eukaryota; kingdom Viridiplantae; phylum Streptophyta; class Gnetopsida; order Gnetales; family Gnetaceae; genus Gnetum; species Gnetum montanum. The sequence continues at coordinate 24,935 of MNCI01027127.1, read as the reverse complement.
TATTTCCTCAGGTATATTATGAACATATGTGTGTAGTTGAATGTAAAGTCATTTTCCAAAATGTAAAACAAGACGTAAATAAAATATTTGTAAAAAAGGAAAGTAATGAGAAGGCATGAATCAAAATTGCAACTTGTAACATGTAAATGAAAATTTAACGTAATGTGACAAGAGTTTGTAAATTTGTGACATATTGAGCTCTAATTTAAAGCCATTTTGGGTCGTGTACATTAGTTTAAAGTCATGATGGACTATCACATCTGTGTTAAAGAAAGAAGGATGACCAGTTTTAAGCCATAGTGGGCTGAAAGCAATAACAGTTTTAGGAAGCTTTAAAAGAAACTGGCCATTTCTGATTGTGGCTAGTTTAACATCATTGTGGACGTTCGTTGGTAGTTTAACGTCATACCAGATGGTTGGTAGTTTAACATCATTTCGAATAGGGGTGGTAGTTTTCCATAACCATTGAGTTGCTTTTTAATCCTTTATATTTTGACATGAGGGGTAGGGCATGTAGGTACAATCTTATACTCACCTTCCCCTTCACTGGTGATGTCAAAGGGTAATTTTGACCAAGAGACATCAGTGGGAATGGCTCCTATGTCTGTGTTGTCTAGTGCTTCCTCAGTTTTAGTAAGATCATGAGTTAATAGTTGGTTCATGTCTTGAAGTATGCTCATGGTTCCTTGTTTAGGCTCAAAGAACTCAACTTCCGACCCTTGATCCATTCTTAGGTGTGAGGAAGTAAGTGATGTTGTTGTGTCCCCATGTATGATGATTTCACCACCCTCATAAGGTAGGTGGATTTCTTAATGGATTGGTCAAAATACGGCTCTCAGTTGAGCTAGCCAACGACATCCTAGAATCAGATTGAACCCTAGCATTTCATCAACCACTACGAATTTAGTCGATGTGGGGAACTGGTCCCCTGCTACGAAATCTAATGTAACCATGCCTTTCACCATGACATGGAAACCACTGAAGGATTTTAAGAAAGAAGTTGTTATGGGCTGTATTTTCTCTGTAAGCCCCAGCTTTTCGATGATAGGAAAGGGTATTATGTTCATTGTTGCACCATCATCGACATGCACCCTATGTATCTTGAAGTGGTTGACTTGTATTGTTATGAACATAGGGGCTGTAGTAACCTCTTCTATTTTCTCATCTCACTTAATGTCATTAGCATGAAACTCTAGGGATGTGGTCCTTGATTCTTGAGGTTGTGGGGATAGTACTGCATAAATGGATGGCTCATCTACAGGAAGGTCATCACTAACAAGAATCGAAGTCAACATATGCACGAGAGCTTCCTGATGTACCATTGAATTCATTACTAGATCATACAGGCTTAAGGAAGTATTCTTTTATTTTAAAGCCTATGTGACTTGGATCAATGCACTTGCTAGATCCTTACCATTTGGGGCACTCTTGTCTATGGAGACTTGGTCGATTTGACTTAGCATTCGTATCTCTCATGGAGGGATTTTTGCGTTGGTAATTGGGGATGTTAAGTTTGGGACTCTATGAGTGCCGGTGTTCTTGTCTTGATGACTTGTGCTAGGCTCACCAATGGATGGAACCATAGGAACAACATTTAGTGGTATGGGCTTCGGTGATCCTAATTTGTACTCATGATGTTCCTTTTCTAGGTGCTCTCTTATGAGCCTGTCAGCAAGGCGCTCTCGTAAGGATCACAAGGGAACTATAGGGGGTTTCACGTTAGCGTGTTTTCGTACTTGGATCACAAAGGAAGTGGGCTGGGTTTATAATGGTGTGGTTGCTTCTCTGATGGAAGGAGGTACGCGAACGATGAACGGTTTTTGTGGTGTGGGGAATGTGCGTATGAAAAAAGGAGTTTAAGGAGATGTTGAGGTAGGTGTATTTTCAGAGGGCCTACAAATCACAAAAGGTTTTCGCAGGACGTCTTGTCCATTCTTGACATGGATAGTGTTAATCACATATGGTGCATCATTAGTATTGAGAGGATTCTTGTAGACCCCATGGGTTGGTTTTGGGGCCTTACTGGGTTTGCCTCATCAAATACTATTTCACCTCTGTCAATCATGTGCTCTATATCCTATTTTAAGGTGAAGTAGTAGTTAGTTCCGTGCCCACATCATTGGTGATATTTGCAAAACTTGTCCAACCTAAAGCCTCTTGGAATGGAGGGCTCATTAGCTATTTCTAAAGCTAGGTTCTTAGCCAACTCACAGAATTGATTATGTTTTTGGGACGTTATAGGAGACATTTGTTTATGTTTGATTAACCCGACCCTTAGATGTTGATCTAACAACTATGAAGGATTCATAGGCAACGGTGTATACTGGGTGGGATCCTTTCATTCAAATGTACGAGTGTGACCCATGTTGGTGTTTTTATTTGAGGAAGATTTGTGTGTAGGCGTATGTGTGGTTCTTTCATGGCTAGTTGGAGCAGTGGGTTGTTTTCTTTTCTATCTAGGATTGTTAGGTTTGGTTGTATTTGCCACCACTTCTACCGTCAGTTTGGATTTATCATTATCTTTCCTCATATGTTGGCTCCTAAAGGTCAAGTAAGCTGGGTCGTTACTTGTATGCGCCACCTCTTCTATGTTCTTAATTTGCATGAATTCTTGGCTCAAAGTATAGGCACTCAAATAATAAAGGTTCAATTTAATAAAGTCATTCACGACAGCCTTAAGGATGGTAAGAACGTATGTTTTAGGGATGGGCTCGTGAATTTCATTCAGGGCTGCACTCCACCTTTGGATAAATTTTTGTACTAGCTCTAATGACACCTATTTAATCTGAATCAAGATATCGAGTGTGGCTTCAGGCTTTAGATTATATTTGAAATGGGTAACAAACTGATGTAACAAATCCTCTAGAGAGGATATGGAGTTACAGGGTAAAGCTCGGTACTAGTCTAAGGCTTTTCCTATTAAGGCCATAGCAAATATATGCAGAATTACATGGGGCCAAGCTTGAAGCAATAGACATTCTAGTCGAAATGTTACTAGGTGGGTGTTTGGATCTCCCTCTCCATTGTACTTGGTTAGCTGGGGTAATGAGATTCCCTTTGGTAAGGTTAACAACGGAACTAAAGGGTTGATTGGATCATCTTGGTAGAAGTCCATCACCTTGAATTCCTTAGTGTTTACAGTTTTAAGGAACTTTACCTCCTCAATTAACAAGTGCATCATTTTCTTTGTGTCTGTCCACTCTTGGACGGTAGGCAGACTGACAGGTTGAGTGGATTACGATTGATAGTAATTCTCTTGTTGCATTGTTTGTCAAAAGGGAGACTATTGGATTGTCAATTGTTGGTGTGGTGGAGAAACATTCAGGGATGGGATTGCAGTGTGTGGCATGCTCTAGTGAGTAGATTATTGTTGCTGAACAGCTAGTGAAACCCACTACCCAGCCATAGCTTGTGAGGTGACACCCTGAACATGTTGGGCTGAAGTAATTAGAGGTGCTCCATGGGTTTGCACTTGTGGTATGTAATGGATGGACATGGAAGTTGGTATAATTGATGGCATCCCAATTACTTAAGGTTGAAAGATTGATCCTGCATTAGTTTGAGGAGAGGGTTGTCAGGACTGTACTTGCAAGAGCATGATGGAGATGGATGTATTAGATTGGTTGTTGGGCATGTAGAAGGTGGGAATGGAAGCAGGTACTTCTTGTCGAGAAACCGGTGCTCAAGTGTTTGGGGATGAAGGAGGAAGCATAGTTTCTTCTAGGAAATATTGGAATAATGGGTTTGTATGGGTGTGAGGATTGACGGTATGGTATGAATCCCCATGTTTAGATTGGGCTACAAAATCATCCTCCTTATCTCCACTCTGAAGCGCTATCGGAGGTGGCTATAAGGCTTGACTCCTTGCCATGAGAAGCTAAGATATGAGTCGATGATGGGGCTTGGAAAGAGGGATTATATCAAATGCTAAGGAAATGAACTCATGACCTCCTTTGTAAATGAGCTCATAGTTTCATTTTTCTTCTTTTTCTATGCAATCGATAGACAAGTTGGCTTGAATCTTCACATAGATGAAGTTATATTCTTCTGTTGTGAGAATTGCGTAAGTAGGGTCTTTTCCCTGTAGCCTAAGTGATTGGTGAATTTGGCCTTGAGGGTTTATCTATTTAATAATAGTTATGGGTTCCACTACAGTCATAGGGTTTGAGGTCTCAGCCCCAAAGTTAGAGATTGACAGTGTCGCTATGTTGATCTAGGAAGATTCCATAGTGAGTGTGAGTAAGCTGGGCATGTGTAAATTGGGCGTGTGTAAACTGGCTTGTCAAGCTAGCATGAGTAATTGGGCTTAGCGGGAGCAAGCTGTCTTGTCAAGCTAGGCGTGAGCAAGCTGGCATAAGCAAGTTAGCTTGACAAGCTAGCGTGAGTAACCTGGGGTTAGCATGAGTAAGTCAAGCTGGACGTGTGTAAGCTAGCTTGACAAGCTAAGCATTAGTTTCAGCACTTGGTCTGCGCAGCGTTTGAACAGGTAGTGTGATCAACATTTTTGATATATGGTAAAAAAGTTCAGGCCCTCCTTCTAGCATCAATTTACTGTACTAACCGAAATCATCGGCATACTGTTGGAAGGGAAAAAATACGAAAAGATCATCGAATAGGCACAGTTGACCCTACCTTCGTGTGAGGGGAAGCTAGAAAAGAAAATGAAGGTAGAGTGCCTTGGATGGTCATAGGAAAATCAACCAAGGACTTCCTCAAATGTAAGCTATAGCTTGCGCTGGGGTTATCAGAACTGATGTACAAAATGTAAACAGTGATGCACAAAATGCAAATAGAATGTATAGAGAACTGTATTATAAACAAAGCGTAAACTAAATTTAAAATAGAGTAAACACTATAATGGAAGGAAAAAATGAACTGTATTGTATTGCTTAGAATGAATGTGCACTGGTCAAAGTGTAGCTACGCGTGTGGATGGTAAGTCAAGTGCTAAGCCCTAGGGTGATATGCTTGCAAGTGCTTGGATGCTAGGAGTCGCATGTGCCCGAGCATCCAAAAGTTGCTAGTCAGTTTTTTCCAAGACATTAACCTTCAAAATTGCAAACCCCATTTATGTGAATAGACGGGGTATTTATAAGGTTTGGCTAGGCTTAGGTATGTAACTCATAGATGGATCAATGGTTGAGAGATGAGAGGAAAATAGATCATGTGACAGGTGTTAGATGGACAACTACGTGTCAATTGGACCTGCGTAGATGGGCCACATTCTTGACCGGATGCACTGTATCTTACAGCGTGTGTTGGCTTATGCAAGCTAGCTTACACCCATAGAAGAAAATATAATTTGAAGCATAAGAGTTTGAAAATCTCAAAAATGGTGAAAATTTACAATGAAAATGATAATGTACAACAAGAAAAATTGACTCCAGTTCACTTGGAACTTGTCGATCCATGGACTGACTACTATAGGGCATTGATGTGAGTGGTTTTGTGGCTATTTGAGGTATTTCTATCTTACAAAAGCTCCCAGAATGAGTTGATTTTGTCTTGGCATGTCCTTAGCTTGTGTTTGATGTGCTTTTGACTAGGCGTGATCAGTACTCACGCTGGACTCACGCTGTACTCATGCTTCCAGCGTGACCTTAGTGTGATCTCAGCATGACCTAATGAAAATGACATATTTCACACGAATTTTTGATCCTTGAAGCCTGTTTCTTAGAGTGTAACAATTTTCTAATTGTGGTTGACCCTGAGAGTGATCTACAAGTCAAAAATTAAGCTTGGAGATACCTTGTTTTAAACCACTTTTGATAGCTCACACTGGACTCATGCTGCTAGCGTGAGCTCAGGGTGACCACAGTGTGAGCTATAAAAACTTTGCAATTTTGGACCTGAAATCTGAAATTCTAGAGGTTGGGACTTGAATTTGTCAACAATGAACCTTGAGGATGACTTGCACCTTTGAAAGCAAACCATTTTGACTCGATTTTAAGGCTCTCAGAGTTGGTCACATTGGACTCATGCTGCCAGTGTGACCTCAGCATAACCATTAGTGTGAATGAGAAAATGTGTATAATTTGGCCTGAAATTTGAACTTCCAAATGCCGATACTTGAAGTGGATGATAGTAGCCCTATGAAGATGACTTGCACCCTCAGATTGGACCATCTTTGACTTAATTTTGAAGTCGTTGGAGTTGCTTACACTGAGGGAAAGCTAGCTTGACAAGATGAGTGTGGGCAAGCTGGCTTGAGAAGTTGAGCGTGGGCAAGCCGACTATGAGTTACATGCTTTAGTCCAATTTTTGCCTCCCAAATGCTCAGTAGAGTTCTCTGAAGATGTGTCACCTATTTAGGGTGAAACCTAGTGTGTCTAGCTAATCCACCTAAATAACTAAGTGAAATGAGCAACCTCCCTGAGGGAGCTCTTTGGGTAGAATTGCCCTTTTTCACAATAGATGAAGGTCTAGGCAAATACCATCTTGTGCCTCCTAGGCCTTATGCACCTCCTAACCCACATCAGGTTAGAAAATACTTACATGACTAGGGTATCCCCTTAGTTCATTTACATGTTTTGCTTACTTTTTGTTCTTTGCTTGTATAGTTATGTTTGTGTTGTTGTTTGCATCTTGAATTAGTTATTCCATTACTTTAGTTTACATAGCCTTGTTTAGCCTTTTTTCCTTTAAAAAAACAAATCACCTACTAAGGCCTAAAACTGACAACTTTCTCCCTTTTATGCTATGGCTTGACTTAAACTATCACATAGTCTAGTAAGGCCTAAAACTAGCAACTTATTTCCTTCCTAGTGATGGCTTGAAATGGCCCTAAACTAATGATGGTTTGAAATGGCCCTAAACTAGTGATGGCCTAAAATGGCCCTAAATTAGCGATGTCCCTTCTACCATGGCCATAAATTGGCATGGGGCCCATAAGGGGCCTAATTGCATCAACCAAATCACATGTTAAAATTATAACAAAGTGATATACAAAGTGATTTCATCCTTCAATAGTCATGTCCAATCCTCCTTGCCTAGGTCAATTCTTGTGAGGGTCTTTCCTTTCTCTATAGCTATCCATGAAGGCATCCCTAGTGAAAACCTAGCAAAAGTGACTTCTCCTAAAGGTACAATGATGTCTTTCTCTAGGGTTCCACTTACCACTATGTGGCGGCCAAATAGTTCATAAGCCTGTGTTGCAACAATTACATCAAGGAATATGTCTCGACAATTATGCTTTATGGACTTGTCCTTATACCCCTTAAGGTACGCCTCATGTTCCTACTTATAGTTGTGCTTATGATTCTTTTGATTCTAGCCCCATTGATACACTTCTGCACTACAATCCTTCTAGTTTTGGTTATTCCTTACTAGTAGGTCCATCTGCAACCATTGCTTAATAACCTCACAAGTGGCCTCATTCTTGCCTCAAATGGCTAACCAATACCTAGCATAGCTAATCTTAGATGTGCATCAGGTAGTATTAGGTTTCTCACATGCCACCAAGAAGTCATAATGGGACTGTAGGTTCTCCAATCTTGCATCTTGGTTTGCCCCCTTTTCCTGGAGCTCGTGCACTTGTTTCCATAGGTGCTCGGTAATGCACCTACACTCCTACAATGCTCTCACAGATGAGAGTATGCATTTTCTTGCCTCATCATACATGTAGTGGGGCACTTGCTCCACCTTAGGAAAAAACTTAGGCACAACATCAACTTGGATTGCCCTGTTTGGATCCCACCAAAGCTATGAACCTATTATCACATAATAGGAAAAACAACATTAGTTGCAAACCAAGCAGTAAATCAGTAGAAAAAAATAATAATAGACATAAAAATCTCAAGGTTCGTTTGTTGTATATGGTTCATCATGTCATCTACCAAGCCTTGCATAAAGGAAAACTTATCTAGAGCCTCCGTCCATGGTTGCATACGGAAGGTGGATGTAGATGCTAGGTTCTTAATAGATACACCAATGGCTACCACATAATACACTTAGTAATTATCAAACATTACAATAGCCAAGGGTGTAAGGGCTAAAAAAAATAATTAAAAAAAAGATGGTAGTGCAAAGCTCCTATTGAACAAGCCCTCAGATGTGAAAGTAGGGGGATCACCCATCTGCACATTATCAAAGAAATTCTCAAACTCACCCCCATCAAACTATAGCAACCCTTGTTCCTCAAGTTGTTGTAGCACCTCTGTATCTTCTCATTCATCTTTTCCTAGTACTTGTCCCTTAGGTTAAGGAGGGACATCGTCTTCTATGGGCTCTACTACTACTGCATGGATGCTTTTGCCTACATCACATAAGTTAAGTTAGAATTTTCAATTATGAGCATAGTATAGCATGGTACATTATAGTAGTATCCAATAATTCATACTTGCAATTTTTGAGTGTGCATCATGAAGCTTAAACTAGATCTTTTTGCCACTCTTCCCTACTTCATGTACGGGCTTGTTCGTGGGGTGTGATTTTTTAATCTTTATCTTGGATGATCCCACTACCTCAATAATGAATCATGCACCTCTTGCTGGATTTCCAATGTTGGTCGGTGGGGCCTCCCCTGCACTATCATGTGTGTGGTGGGATCATCCCACATTGCCTTTGTTCATTATAGAAAATGACTTGCCAATCACCTCTAGACGATCCTGTGACTGCATAGTGTTGAATAAGTGATGAATCCATGGCCTAGAGATTTAACTACAGTCTTGCACCACCAACCACCCTTTCTCATGAACCACCAAAAACTCCACAAACCTTCATAGGCATGCTGCAAAGAATGCAAAGTGCATGTGCGATCTCATTGGCGTAACTTAACAATTTTAGCATGAAGGCCACTAGCAAGGTAGGAGGTTCAATTATACTACGTCCCCTCCTCTATCACATCCCTCATCACCCAAGCTTGTTCCATCCCAAGAATTTTTCCTTGGGAGAGCAACTTTGGGAATGTTCAAGCATGAAAGATTGGATAGAGGTGGTGGACTATAGGTACCTTCACTTCCTTGACTAGTATGCCTTTGTGGACCTTAGAAGTGCCCAACCACTTCTCAATGTCTCCTCTGTGGTCTAAATCTTTGTCAATATTTTTACAACTGGTGGACCCTTAGAAGAGATGCCAAAGAGGTCAGCAGAATTCATCTTTAATTTCAAAGGTTACCCACACACCACATGCCCATGTCATGAAGTAATTAGCACTCTCATTGAAGGAGTTGATGATGGTAATCATCTTGACCATTGGGATGCTTAGGCTAATGGCGAGGAACAGATCCATTAACCCAGCTCACTAAAGCTTCCTAGTTATCTCCACTAGGGCCTCATAGCACAACCAATGTTGTGAACTCTAAACCTCACCATATTTCATGATGAGGATGGCCTTAGTGCTACCTATTGTGACCACTATGACCTCTCTTGACTTAATTATGACTATAATAGGAAAAAGTAAAATTAGAAACATGAGAAAAGCTAGGCAAAAAATGCATAAAAAATAAATGATACACTACTTATGTGGCATAAATGGTATGTAGGATGGTGATGGTGGGGCTAAAACCTCCTCCATGCTTGGTATGCTGGTTACCCACTCAGGATCCAACTAGTCAAGAGCTTGACACCTCTCATAAGTCTTAGAATATCAATGAGGGAGTTCCACTAGGTCTATCCCAATTTTTCCAATCATTGCTACATGGACATTCTCAATAGATGATAATTCATGTAGGATAGTGAGAATCAAGTTCAATGCCCCCTTCTCATCATGGAGGCCATCTATGTCAATGGTAAACCTGGCAATGGACATGAGTGGTTAGCACCTTAATATGAGTCATAATAGAGTGAATTATGTAGAAATCATAAGAGGACTCACCCTTTGGCATAATACATTGTCCAAGGTGGGTTCTGGAAAAGAGTATGTATGTGTTGGGCAATGAAGAATATGTTGTTCTTATTGCAGCACTAAAATTTTGGCATCTTCTAGATCTTGGACAAAGGCCTAAGACCCTTACAGCCCCATCTTGAACTTCTTGCTACTTCATTGCTAGCATGTTCATCAGATATGAACCTTAGGATGCCTTGGTTTACCCCAAGCAATAGCGTTTCTGTTATGACACCTACTACTTCTACTACCAAGTGTGACCATATCATCACACTAAAGTGGTAGAGAAAATATTCTAGGAATTCTTGTGTCCTTGACCTGAACCATACTGCTTGGTGATCCATACGAGTTTCTGGTGCAGGTACATTTGGCATAGGCTTACTCATGCAACATAGAGTACTGACTAGCTCAACCATGACAAGGATGGGTTTTAATAGTACCCTATCACCATAGTAGTGACAAGAAGAGAATGTTAGAATTGGATAAAAAAATTGGAAAAAAATGCATAAAAAATTAAACTCAACATATTAGGAAAATTCTTAACTTCCCCACTAAGCCCCATGGGAAAGGGATGTTGGCATACCCATCTAACATGCCTAGTCCCCAACAGGGAACAACACTAACATCTACATTTCACATTTATAAATATTATAACTTTGAAAATATAAAAAAAAATTCACTAAGTGTTGGTTATGCTTCCCATAGAGTGTAACCTTGAAAATTACAATATTTTTTCTAACTGTTAGCTATGCTCCTTACAAAGTGTAATCCTAAAAACTGCAACAAAATTCAAAGTGTTGGCTAGACTTCCTACTGAGCGTAACAATTGCAAATAAATTCTAAATGTTGGCTATGCTCCCCACCAAGCAAACAACTACAAAAAATTTAAGTGTTGGCTACGCTCCCCATAGAGTGTAACAATTGCATAAATTTCCAATTGTCAAAAAATTTCAAATTGTTGGTTACACTCACTATAGAGTCTAACCTATTGACAGTGTTTCCTATAGAGTGTGAAGCTAGAAAATCAAAATTTTTCTAACTCTTTTTGTTAGGCTCTCAAGAACACACCCTGGTGTGATAGCGGTGATCCTCGCAATCACCCTACCTAGATTATTATGCTCTGTATTCACATTTAAGTTTCCTTGGCCCCTATGTTGTGTCACATGCAAGATGCCAAAAAAAATCCTATCCCACATCATGCACAGGATGCTAAAAATCCTTTTTTTGCTTCACGCATGGTACATACAAAAAAAGGGAGAGAGAAACAACCTCACAACAAAATCCTAGAAACCCACAAAATCCATTGCACATACTCCCTCCCTTGGCCATGGCTTATGGTAGCCATAGCGGTGGTGGTAGTCCCTACCCAAGGTAGGCCATCCTTAAAGCCCCAAAACCCCGAAGTGAATAAGAAGAAAGGAAAGAAATCAAAGGGTTGAGCATAGTACCTTACCTTGCTGATGACATCTCCCTTCGGTCCTCTATGCATGCCCTAGGAAGATTCCTCAGTGCGCATCCTCCTTCATTCATGTTGGTGAGGCTAGGATGTTGGCATTCACTATGGCACATCATGGTTAAATGGTTACGCTCTTGTTTTCCTCCTTCCCTTTGCTATGCTTTGGCTTCCTTTCTCTCATCGCTACACTCAACTTCCCTTTACCTTGGCTACGCTATGCTCAATGATTATTTGTTTCAACTTTGAAAATAATAAATTAACTATGGTAAAAATTCTATTTATACTCTTCTAGGATGAAGGACACATCACCCTCCTAGGTCTTGTCCCATGTCCCATGCGTAACGTGAGACTGTACCATGTCTTGTATGTAATGCGGGACAAGTGTAGTACCTAGAGTTAGAAAATTTTTAAAACTTTTCTAGTGTCTCCATACTTAGAAATTTTTTTGCATTTTATCTAATTTTCCAATAAATGCCTAGCTTAATTACACTTTTAAAACCTTCCAAGCCTTACCCAAATCGATGCATCCTATACAAACCATGGTCCTCTATGACCTTAAACTGGTAGTCTTAGGGCCAATTAAGGCCCCAAAATTAAGTTACATACTTGCTTATCTGATTCCACAACTGCATAGTTAGGCTACTTTTTGTAACATTTTCATCCTTATTTTGTGCATTTTACCTTATTAAGATGAGTGTTGCTTGACATTTTTTTGGTTGTTTTGTAGGATTGCAAAATGAATGCATACAAGTATCTTCATTCACCTTTGGTCTTAACTAGACCTTATGGTGATTCCATGAGATGTGTAAATACTAAGCTCCTAGACTTTGAACCTATGACTTATGACACAAATGTAGCATCCCTAGAGACATATCTAGATTGGCCAAACCATGTAGTTAGAGCTCTAGACTTAGAGGCAGGTGACATAACTAAGGATCCTCTCCTTGAAGTTCCTATAGTAACAAGTAAAGGTGAGGTGAAGACATTGAAACTTAGTTCTTTGTTAGAGCCTCAAATCAAACAAATCATCTCAAAAGTTCTCAATGATAAATTCAAGACGTTCACATGATCCTATGAGGACATGCCAGGCTTGGACCCTTGTATAATATAATGCAACATTGGAATGAGGGCATGCAAATTCACATTGGCATGATGTTTCTTTGATCTGTAATGGCTTTGGTTGTGCACAACCAAATAGCCAAGTACAGTGAACGGCCGATGCGTGCATGCGTGGATGACTTGTGTGAGTTGCAACTGTCCTATCGTGCTTCCTTGCAGTCTAACTAAAACCAAGCACGTGGTATATGGATACTTCGGTGGAAACAACAAAAGACTTAAATGAACATGAAGATGATGAAGGCAAAAACAACATTGTGGAACAACAGGAGAATCAAGATGACAAAGATCGTGTTCTTTCATCGGAAATGGTAACAGACGCTTAGATTGCTCCTGAATTCAGGTGACTGGGTCAAAGTGAAGATGTGACGCCATTCAGAAAATGGCCAGACAAAGATGTCGTAGATCAGGGAAGCATTTAATGTTTTTAATGACTTGCAGCGTAGGATATCAACCATGTCACCCAGATGGTGGTCGCTATGGACATCACAAAAGTAGAGGTAGGAGCTAAGCTTTTCTTTGTTGCTATTTTGTTTTGTGATCGACATTTGAAGACATCTTCAGAAAGTGAGAGAGTGCATTAGCATCCACATTGGTCAAGCCAGTATCTGGGTTGGCAACGCTTGCTGGAAACTCTACTGCCTTGAGCATGGCATCCAGCCTGATGGGCAAATGCTGAGTGACAAAATAATTCGAGGAGGCGTTAATGCATTTAACACCTTCTTCAGCGAGACTGGAGTGGGGAAACACGTTCCTCGCACAATTTTCATGGATCTAAAGCCTACTTTCATTGACGAGGTCAGGACTGGAACTTACCGCCAACTGTTCCATCCCAAGGGAGGATGCCACTAACATATTTTCCCATGTGCCTGGACTGTATTAGAGAGTTGGCTGACAACTGCACCAGTCTTCAGAGTATCCTGGTTTTCAATGCTGTTGATGGAGGAACTGGATCTGTGCTTGGATCCCTTCTTCTTGAACGTCTGTCCATGGTCTATGGCAAAAACAAAAAAAATCTAAGCTAGGATTCACAGTGTTTTTCATAGGAATTATTTCATCAAAATTTTTGAATCAATATGTGGAGGTCCCACTATTTATGTCAGAATTGTTATCGGATATAACTACCATGCCATAGCGTTTCGTTTTAATGCATTTTGCAGGTTTAAATCCTTCAACTTGTAGATGATTTGGATAGACAAAGGTTGATGGAAGGCAGGAAGCAAATCATGGGTCCCAAGCATAAGAAAGATGGACAAATATTACACACATACATATATATTTATTTATCAACCCATCCGTGTATGCATCAACTCCATGGTTACTATCTCTATTACTATGATTTAAATAACAATAAAATATTTTATGATTTAAAGGAAAGAAAGTTATGGGATATTTGTGTAATGTCCTATATAAAGGAGAAATTTAGTTAGTATCCATTTTATTCCTATGGAAGATTATAGTTAAGTAAAATTCCATGATAATTGTAGCTAATTTTAAATTACCAAAAAGACAAATGCCAATGTTAGCATGATTTTCTCCTAACTTCATGTATAAGTTATAACTTCCTAACTTGTTGGGCAAGTAATATCTCCTAACTTGTTGGGCAAGTTATAACTTCCTTACTTGGGAGAGAAGTTACCCAAGATATTTTGGAATATCTAACTACCTATGAGACCCTATAAAAAGGCTTCAGGGGTTAGAAGAAGAATAGGATACACTCTTGGGGGATCACACACTCTTGGAGAAGACACTCTTGGGAAGAAAAAGGGAGCATTTTTAAAGAAGACATTGTGAAAGATGGCTTGTAAGATGACTTGTTAAAGACAACGTTTCAGCCTCTTTGTCATAGTCCTATGAGTTATGTTTATTTTTTTTATTTTTTTTAAATTTTTTAGCTAGTGGTGTACATAGTATCATGCTTGGCAAGTAATTTTTCGATTTTTAGATTGCTCTTATTGTTCTTGTTGCATGATAGAAAATTTCTATTAAAATTTTTCCATAGAAGAGCTTGTGTTTGAAAGCCTTAAGAGCATTTTAGTAGTGAATTTTATTATTGTGCAATGTATAAGAACCACTATTGAGATTGTTGTAAGAGAGCCTCTGCATGTAGTCAAGCCATTGAACGATTCAATAGTCAAGAAGGTTCAAAAAATCTTTGGTATTTTGATAGGACCAGAATAGCTTCTTTTATCTTTAAAGTGAATCTCCATGGTATTTCAATCATAAATTGTCAAGTCTTTTGAAGGTTCTGTTGAATGCAATTGTTGACATCCATTATCTAGCCAAAATAGAGTCTGGTACGTGATAGTTTACGCAGCAATTTTTTGGGTAGCATAGTAGGATTGTCTTGAAGAAATTGCTTATTTGAGCCTTGGAAGTTTGAACAATTCGTAGTTATTGAATTTGGGATAGCTTTATTGCGAAGTGTTTACTCGTATCATTTTACCTTGTTTAAACATTTGAGATCTTTACACAAATCTACTTTCTTGTTCTCTTCTTTCTATTTCCATTGAATCTCGCTCTATTTCTAGTTTTCTTATGGAACTATATCTTTCTCTGGGGAAAATTAGAAGTAGATTCGTAGGGTTGTGCTCAAATGTTTTTGCAAAACTTTATTTGTTACAAGTAGGTATTATAAGAACCACATAGACTAGATAATTAAATAGAATAAGAACTCTCAACAACTCACAGTACTTTGCAAAGTTGGCTGAATCTCTTTAAGATAAGTCATTTATAGTTTTACACACAACCCAATCTTTTCATTTTAAACAATAGCACACCGCAACAGCACACACACATACTCACATTAACTACTGAGTCTATTTGGAGGTATCTAGGCCTTGGTGTTGCCAGAGACCAGCAAGCACCTAAATCCTGTTCGAGGACACTCGTTGGCAGTCGCGTCCCAAACAGTTACCAGTAGAGATATCTAAAGAAAATACATTTGGAAAGATCGAGAAAAGACAAGTTCCATTTATCACGTGTAGCGATACAAGGTGAAATTGCATGTAAAAACTCTAGTCCATTAAATAAGCATCTATTTCTACATGTCAGTAGTGTGCACATGAGGTATATATTCAAAGGTGTCTATACACAGTAGCCACAAAACAAGAGGATACTAAGTGGTTGACCACTAATTTTGACAATAATACAATGTGCATGAAACCTATCGAGAGCTTGACATGTGCTTATGTTGTAGGTAGAGATGAACTAGAGCAATTTCATTACCAACTCTCTAATGATGAAAATGCTGATTCCAATTAGGAAGAGTTGGAGATCTCTGAGAATTTTAAACAAGAGCTCCTAGAGTTGAAAACTCTACTTGTCGATCTAGAATATGCATTCTTAAAAAATGGCAAGCTAGTCATACTCAATGCTAAACTTTCTCCTGAGAAATTGTTGAAAGTGGTCAACAAATGGCCTATAGCCTTTGCTTGTTTATATTATAAACTCACTAGAATTGATCTATGGATATGCTAGCATCACATTTACACTAATCCATTCATGAAGCCAAGGAGAAAACCACAATGATGGTTGAATCTAAAATTGAAGCAAACTATCAAAGAGGAAATTGAACAACTACTTAAGGCAAGGTTCATCTACCCTATTGCAGATAGTGAGTGGGTTAGCCCACTTGTGATAGTGTTAAAAAGAGATGGAAAATGATGGGCTTATATTGACTTTAGGCTATCAAACATGGCAACATTGAAAGATCATTTTTCATTTCCATTCATTAATTAGGTGTTGGAAATCATATCTGGGCATTACCATTGAAAGTTTCTAGATGGTTATAGTGGCTATAACAAAATCTATATTGCACTAAAAGATTAAGCCAAAACAACATTCACAAGTCCTTGGGGGACCTTTGCATATCATAAGATGCCTTTTGGTCTATGCAATGCTGTTGCCACTTTCCAACATTTGTTCTTAAGTATCTTTCAGTAGCAAATAGATAGTGGAGTGGAAATCTTCATGGATGACTTCTCCACTTATGATGCTACATTCAAGCAAGCCTTGGACTACCTTGAGCAAGTATTAAAAAGATGTGTGAAAATAAATCTATGATTTAATTGGAAAAAGGGCCATCTCATGGTCCAAGAAGGTATTTTATTAAGGTACTAAATTTTATAAGAAGGGATTGATGTAGATCCCAAAAAGATAAGGATTATCCAAGGAATTACCCATTAACTAGAAACTATCAAAGATGTTTGAACATTCCTTGGACACATTGGTTACTACCAGTGATTCATAGATAATTTCTCTAAGATCATGAAACTATTAGTCAAGTTGATAGAGAAATATGCTCCTTTCATTTGGACCAAGGAATGTGAAAATGCATTCCAGAGCCTCAAACAAAAGCTTGTAGAGACTCCAATTCTACAAGCATTGGACTGTTCTAGACCATTCCATATAATGACAAATGCATCTAACTACACCTTTGAAGCTATGCTTACATATTTGGATAATAAAAAATTTCCATATAACATCCATTGCATAAGTCGAAGCATTCTGGGTAGACAACTAAATTATACCAACATGGAGAAAGAACTAATGACAGTGGTGTATGTTCTAGAAAACTTTAGGCACCATGTGCTTGGATATAAAGTTCTGACTCATAGTGTAATCTACTTTATCATGAAGAAGATAATGGTGAGCCATCATGTTATACAATAATAAGTGATCTTATAAGAGTTTGATTTTATAATGGGTGATTGAAAGGGGACTGAGAATGTGATCGTTGATCACTTTTCTTGGTTATAATGGGATAAAAAAGATGAGGAGAGCCTACTCTATGACTAATTTTCTAATGAACTCCTCTTTGTCACTATAATAATTGAACAAATGCCCATAGAACCAAAATGATATGATGAAATTCACACTTATCTTCTTACGTAGGAGATGACACAAGATCTAGAGCATAAGAAGAAACAATAGTTTTTTCATCGAGCTAAGCAGTTCATCAAAGTCAACGAATACCTTTGCAAGGTATGTGTTGATGGCCTAGTTTGCTAATGTGTACCTGATGCAAATTAATTTCACTCTCCAAGATGCTCATGAAGGTCCTTGTAGAGGCCACTATGCTAGAAGATGCACAACGATAAAAATCTTGATGGTAGGATACTATTATCCCATGATCTTTAGGGATACCCATGAATTTTTTTGATCATGTGAACATTGTCAATGAGATGGTGGGATGACTACATGAATGATGGATCGTAAATAGTGGATTCACCCATTGGAACCCTTTAAGATATGGGGCATAGATTTAATGAATTCCATCACACCGATTTCTGATGGGAAGGCATATATAATCATTGTTGTTGACTACTATATCAAATGTGTAGAAGCCATAGCTATCAATGACTATACATCATCCAATGCTACTCAATTTGTATAATAAAATGCTGTGAACAA
This sequence comes from Gnetum montanum, assembly GCA_015680685.1. Lineage (NCBI taxonomy): Eukaryota > Viridiplantae > Streptophyta > Gnetopsida > Gnetales > Gnetaceae > Gnetum > Gnetum montanum. Next base: position 7,125 of record MNCI01027127.1, on the reverse strand, counting down.
GTTTGGAATGCCATGTGCACTAATTTCTAATATTGGAATCGATTTTACAGGTGCCACTTTTCAAAAACTCATGCAACTCTTGGGGGTTGAACATAAATTAACAACATCCTATCACCCTCAAGCTAGCGATCAAGTAGAGGTGACTAACAAGGAGATCACAAAGATTCTAATAAGAACTATTAGCAAATATAGGATAGACTAAAGTACAAAACTCAATGATGCCATTTGGACCTATCATTCAACATGGAAACTTCCTATCAACTACTCTCCCAATGAGCTAGTGTATAGAAAACTTCTAAAGCTCCTAATTCAATCTGAGCTTCTCTCAACAACTTGTGACCTAAACCTTGACCTAAATATGACATAAAAAGAAAGGCTAATTAATCTAAATGTGCTAGAAAAAAATTTATTGGTAGCCCTATCTTTGAATGAAGTGCACAAGGCATTCAACAAGTAACATCATGATCTTAGAACAAAAAAAGTAAAATTTCAACCTGGAAAGAAGGTTCTCTTTTGGAATCCCATACATGTACTACAAAAAACCAAATTCCAAATTTTTTGGAAGGGGCCTTATATAATTGATGAAATCTTTTCTTTTGGGTACATGATCATATACAAACCTAAAAGCCCAAATAAAAAGCAATTGATCAACATCTAATAGTTAAAGCCTTTTCATAAACCAAAATAAGCGAGTGCAACAAATACCTCAATATATGAGCAACCATGGTCAATTTTTTGGATCTCCTTCTTTCAAATCAGTCATGGGGGAGATGGCCATCCATGCTAATCATATACATGGCTCTTCAATTTTTCTATTTTTTTGTTTTACACATTTTTGTTTTGCAAATTTTTTATTTTACACCATTTTGATCTTAAAATTTCTTCCTATTTTACATAATTTTTGTTTTATACCATCATTAGTACATTTAAATTTTTCTTTAATATTTTACACTATTATATATTTTACTTTATTTTTGTGAAATTTTTTAATTTCTATTAATAAATATGTTTGTACCAATAGGACACAGTGGTGTTGTAGTTGTTACTAATGGTGGTTTATGCTTAATGTTTTGTTTGTTGATGTTTGGTTTCTATTTATGAATTTTTGTACTAATGGATAAGTCATGATTTATTTTTCATGAAATAGGTAGTGAGTCCATGACATCCACCCACCAAAAAACTCTATGATTTTCCTTGTTTTGAAAGTATGAGGTCTCTTCTTTAAATAAAATTTTAATAAATTTGTAACCTTGGTAGTTTTCAGAATTGGTAAGGATTCAAAGGTTTACATAGTGTGTGGCTTTAAAGAGCCTCAATACTCTTTGTACTCTTCTACTCACTCGAGTGCATGAGTGTTTTCATAGACTTGTTACTATTTTGTGTCAACTAATAACAGGAAGTTAAATAAAGTATTTGCTTTGTGTGGTTCCCATCCAAAAAGTAAAAAAAAAATAAGAGAAAGAAGAAAAAAATAAAAACAAAACAAAACAAAATAAAGAGAAAAAAACATGATGGAAATTCAAAGCACATCCCTTAGACAAATAAACGAGATACAAGCATTGGTTATTGGACTAGAAAGACATGTTACCCATGCCTAAAGGTTCCCTCTAACTAATGTCCTCTCTCACTTCTTACTTCTCTTTTCTTATTTTTATGGAATGATGGTTATTTTGTGGAAGCACTCTTGTATTTTGAGAAGGTGGATCGGTCTTTGAGTGGCGATGTGAAGTCACTAAAAGTGGTTGGTTTTGGTCTAGATTAAGGATGGATCTTCTCATGTCATCTAAATACAAAATCCACAAGGGACTTATTATGAGCTCAATTTGTAATTCCATTCCACATTCTCCATCATCTGTCTATGTTTCCTATAACTCACCTCACTGTTGGTGTCCATATTCCTGATTTGGTGTCTTTGTTTGATGTACTTGAATTCTTTGGTAGAATCTTTCGAGCTTGGTCCTTAACTTCCATCAGTCATTAATCACCTATGGGGCCCACGGAGTCCTTAGGTTGAGGTTATGCAAGGGCAAAGAAGGCATGTGATTACTATGGGGAGGACCCACTTGCATATCTCTTAGTTGGATTCATTAAGAACCTTATCCTTAGGTATTCTTGCAATAAGAATCTTTCATACATACATCTTCTACATCCAACCATGTGCTCCTTTACATATTTTGTTCAATGCATACATTCTCCATCAAATTTGTCAATTTTTGAGCTTTTAAAGACCCTCTTCAATGATTTCATCATATNATTTCTTAGTTAAACCTTTGTGGGAGTTAGAAAAATGGTGAAAACATTTCTATCAAAAATAGCATATTTGTGCATCCCACGACTAAGAGCTTACCTCTAGTAGCTATAGGGTCAAAATATGGAATGATTTGGATAAATGTTTAGGAAGTTATGGGCTCTAAAAGGTCCTCGGCTTTCAAAATTTTGAAAAACTTCCTTGGCATTTGTGAGCAAATGTGAAAATTTCTAAGAGGGTCATGCATATTTATACTATTTTTGCACTATGTCAATGGGGCCATGTATATGTGGCCTCATATATGCATGGGCTCCATCGAATAGACCACATTTATGAGGTCCATATATAATATTTANACCTTAGCCAATGTAACTAACTAATGAGATAATGTACTCAAATATTCAAAGTTACGCAGTATATCTACTAATCCATGGATGTGTTGTGACCATAGATGGCACTAAAAGGCAAACACATGCAAGAAGGAGGACCATCTCAATAAAGGAAGAAATGGCCAAAAATGGGAAGGGGCCAAGAAAAATCCTAGGAAGAACCACTTGTAACCCATGCCATGGGTCCTCTTAGGAAAGAGGTCAAGGTGGAATCTATTCATCAAATTCTTGAACTAGCAGTAGCAATCGAACATTCCCACTAGGATAAGGCACCAGCTCAGTAAGAAAACCTTGGGGTAACCTTGATAGAAGCCTACCTGAATCAAATTTGATCAATGGAGGTTCAGAAAATAGTGTTCTAGGAGTTAAACATTGGACTCTTTCTTGGAGCAAGCACCTAAAGAAGTACTGGACCAACTGAAGACCTCTCCTATGTGGCCAATTATCACTTTCATCGAGCAGTGGTACATGAGAGAGACATTCTTATTCTATAACAATAGGTAGGTTGGTTTAATGGTCAAAATCAAGGACATCTCAGTGTCCTACTTGGTATAGGCCATTGCTAAAGTTCTTGGGTTACTAGAAACTAGAGTGAATTTCACTAAGATTCCAACACAGGTAGACTTTAGCATTAGAAAGGAATGGGTGTGATGGTGCTATGATGTCAACCATAATGAGTTTAATGTGCTCACACTGGTAGAAAGGATCCACTACAAGATTGCAACCTTCCACCTAAGCCCCATGGTAAGGCCTAGCAAGATCACTACCTTTTCTACTTGTGTGTGCATTTCTCGAAGCAGGAGATTCCTTGTCAACATTCCATAGCTGATCTATTTGGAGATGGAGAAGCAATTTAAAGAGAATGAACATGGAAGGAAGGCACTCCCCTTTCCATGACTTATTAGGAAAATTTACTAGAGGGGAGGGATAGTCCATTATACAAATGATGCTATTAGGCATGCTCCAACCGCTAATTAGGTAGAGATGATTAAAGATAAAATGCTTACAAAAATCATTCAAGAAGAGGAGAAATAGCCACAACTTCCACCTCCCACTTAAAAAACTATGTTGTACATCATTGTAATAGCAAAATAGTTGCATGAATATTGAGAATGGCTCTCATGAGTGGGAGGAACCCATCTATGTACTAGCTAGTGATCAGTTACCTAAAGAAGGTGGTATGAATAGTCAACCTAATGGGAGGAGGTGAATCCATTTTCTTAGTCCAATGAATGTTGTTTTCCATGAGGTTAAATCATAGTGCTAGAGAGGTCATAGCATCTCTCGCAAAATTGTAATCACTCCCAAAAATTTCTAGGAACACTATGACCTTCTTGATGCTCTTAGAGGAAGGTGAGGGGGCAACAGTGCTAGTGATGTAGTACCAAGGGTAAGAGATAGCAACAACGATGGTTGCTAATAGAATTTTTGAAATACTTAATACACCTACGGTGTCTATACCAAATGTCATTGCATTCAAAGATGTGTAGACATCTATAAGAACCATAAGTGGCAAATTAATCATAGCACAACATGAATAACTACTAGATCAACTAGTGGGAACCAAGCAACTACTTTCAAATGTCTTTAATCTTTTAGATCATATTACTATAACCTAGTCAAAGCTTCTAGAGGTAAGGGGTAAAAACATCATCTCAATAGGAAAAATAAAAATAGCAAAGGAGTTGAATGAATGCTTGGCTATTGAAGTTGCTAAATTAAGAGCCCAAATTGCTGACCCTACATTTCTTAACCCAGAATTGACAAGAGATGAAGCTCTTGAATAGCTTCACACTAGTCTAAAAGTGGTTGAGGATGTGATGGAGATGATGGTGTTCTATTGATCCTCAGTAGGGGCTACTAAGCATAAAATTTAGAAGGCCTTGGATCTGACCCACCAAGAGAATGTGTAACTTACTATAAAGAATCATCACCTATGAAATGTTGATGAGCATAGATAATATTTAACCAAATTTATCCATCAATAGTGAGAGCAACTAGCTAGAGTGAACATAGAACTAAGAAGATTAGTAGTTGAAAATAGAAACCTCTCCATGAAGGAGGTATGTGCTCTTTGTCAAAAGACTACAATGTAGGTAGTTGCCTAGAAATCAAAGGCTCTAGAATTTAAGAGAGTCAAAGATTATTATAGAGATCAGGTTGTTCTACAGAAAGAAGTTAATGAAAAGTAGATCTAGTTGGCAAAAGAAAAAGTAAATGAAATCCACCAACAACTCTAGCAAGGAAGAGAATTTTGGCAACCTATCATTGATGAGATAGATGCCTACAATAAGGTGGAAATCCACATAAAGGAGTTGCAAATTGAGGAGATGATAGAATACCTAGAGCTTACCAATCTCCTATATGCAAATCTAGCTTTGTTAACTACCAGATGGCTATAATCAAAAATATAGAAGTAAGTGGCTGGCTCATACCTTTTGTATGAGGATGAGTTCAAAAACCACAAGGACACCAAGCAAAATCTTGTGGTGGCAAACACAGAACTTGAGGTTCTCAAGGGCAAATACACTTATGATGAGTGGCAAGGTACCCCTACACTCAACCATACGAATACGAGCATGCACACGCGATCCGGTCGAACTCCACAGACTAAATGCCTTAACGCCACAAGAAACACTTGGGGTTAATCATTCGTTGTCTTCCCAGGCTTGCTTGTATGTGTCACAGTGTATGGTTAAGCAAGTGTGAGGTATGTGGATTTTTTGGTATTTTTCAGTTTATCTCCTAAGCTATGAGGGAAAGGATTGAGAAACTAACTAACTCTAACTAATGTCCTACGTCTAAATTAACTAGCGTCAGCATCTGTTCCCACTTACCGTACACACCCTGAACCATACAACTGTGGCTACCAAATGCTAATCGTTACTGGGATCACCACACGTAACGCAAGTGCTCGAAGTGGTCGTACTAAGGCACCTATTTAGCTTAAGTGTGATAAGCAGCCGATTCCTTGGTTGGTCGTACACACCCGTGGATGCTCGTAACCAAGTCGTACTTATCACACGTTCTAGCCTAGC
>MNCI01027126.1:7523-63747 GCA_015680685.1 Gnetum montanum | reverse complement strand
GTTGTGGCTCCTTGTTTTGAACTAATGAGAGAAAATCTTAATGTATCTTCAACTCACCTATTTGATATTCAAGAATAAGCTAAAGCAAGAAGTATCTATACTTTTATGAAAGAATGCAAATAGTGATATTATTTATTACAATAATATGACCAAGAATATGATCATTCTAATTATGAGAAAATGTCCATTATTTTGATTGAAATATCTTTCGTGTATTTTGCCTTGAGATAAACTTCCTAGCTCAAGTATGTAAAATTTGGAAAGACTAGTTTCACATTGTGAAGTTGTATTGCTATATTCTCCTTATCATAAACATTTATAAATATGGAGAATATTTGAACATTAAAAGAATCATGCATTATAAACTATTAATGTCTTATTGCTTTAGAGATAGGTTACCACATCTTCAAGGTTTATACTTCACAACTAGTTTGAATATCCCTTGAAAGGCTTAGATCAATTCTTGAAAAATTAATGGGTAGGCCTTCTTGTTTGCAATTTAACTAATATTCTTCTTAGCTATCTATTCTTTTATCTCCTTAGGATTCTTACATGTTGTTGGTTATGCATAGTCTCTAAAACTAATGATCTTTTATGATATCTCTTTTGAACCAAATTTATGTGCTTTGTGCTCTTTGTTGCTATTCAAAAATGGGGAGAATAGTATGATTATATTTGTATGATTAATCATGAATTTCCTTAAGTTTTGAACATCACCAAAAAGGGGGAGATTGTGGACCTTTTGGTGTGTCAAAACATTAAGTAAAATGGAGACAAAGGATGTATGTGTGGTTTTTGTGGTTGTAGGATCAAGATGAGATGACAAGGAATGCACTAGTGTAAATATAATGCGAAAGTCATCCACAAGCTCTCAAGGGTTCATATACAAAAAGAAACCCTATAGGAAAGGAATTCAAAGAATGTGGACAATCATTGAAACTCATGAAGCATGTGAAAGATCAAAGTTGTGGACAAGGAACAATGAATTCATCATGTAAGAAAAGGTTAAAGAAAGACATATTTGAGAAGCAGTAGACATCTTGGAAGAATTGGAGGATGCATAGGCAAAGATCTCTTCAATAAATAGTAGATGTCTTTTCTTTGGCAAAGACACCTTCCATCAAGCAAAGACATCTTCACAAGATATAGGTAATTTTAAGAAAAATGTCTTTCCAGAATGGAGATTACAAAAATATGTCTTTCTCAAACAAAGACATCTTCTTAGAATAGAAGGCAAATACAAAAAAATGTCTCAAGCACAAAGAATACGTCTTCCATGATCATTAGTGATCATTGGCTAACCATTGCATGAGTTCCAAGATGGACTTGAAAACATGATATTTATAAGGAGACATCATATGCATTGGGAAATGTGAAATATTGTCTAGAATCATTGTCTAATCATTTGTCTATTATTTTTATCATTTCTTCTCTTCATTGTATCATTATTTTTTCATTGTAAAGTGTGTTGTACATCAAAGTACAAGGATGAAAAAACTAAGTTACATTCATCCCTTGTAATTTTTGTTCTCTTGTTGCCTTGTAGGATTAATGTGATTCTTGCAAGAAAGCATCTTGATTAAGCTTGTTAGGATCTTATGGGATTAATTAGTTAGTGTTGTGGTAAAACACTTTGGAGTGGAGCTCAAGATCGTAAAGGTTATGGAAGCCTAGAAACCATATTCGAAGCTTGATGGGACCTTGCAAGATTGAGTGGTTGATGTAGTACAAAACTCCAAAGTGGGGCTTAAGGATTGTATAGGGTGTGGACCCTTNAAGTTCAATAATCCACAAGTGGTATCAGTGAATAAAGAATGAGAGGACACTATCTAGCCAATTTGTGTAAGGGAGCCAAGCCTTGAAAATTGAAGAAGTCTATGCAATAAGAGAAACCTTGAAAGAGGAATCTAATTCTCTAGCACTTTAGGCACATAAATTCTTAGTTGCAAGTAAGGTAACTCAAGGTAAGTTTTTATTTCCTTGCTTTCTAAATATTGTGTTGGTGTTTAATTTGGAAAGACTAAATTGTATTGATGTGTACTTACTTCATTTCAAGCTATGGGATGTTAGCTCTAGTATTCTACAAATGCTAAGATAAGTACTTACAAGAGGAGATATTTAATACTATTAGAATATTTCAAATTATGGTATCTCTTGTGTATGTATGAGCACGATGTAATTAAATGAAAGTTTGTGATACTTGTAAAATTTTAAAAGTTTTTATTGAAAAATCATATTTTGATATATTATTTTCAAGTGATTTAAAATCCTTGCATAAACTTCATGAATTGATAAGATTTTTGCCTTGACATATGGATTTTTTTTTTAAATCATAAAGTCAAATTTATTTTGGAAGATTTTTGCTAAAGAATTTCAATTAGTATCCTCAATGCAATTCATGAATCTTTTGTGAAAAGTATCATTATGAAGTACTATTAATTGGATACTTTAGTCTCTACACTTGATCTTAATGTTGGTTTGCAGGGATAGTACTTTAATGAGAAAAGAATAAGCTAATTGAAAAGGATCCAAAGGGAGCATTAGAATCTAAACATATGCAACGGGAGCCTATACCTAATCCAACAGGCCACCAATGTAGGGGGAGTCTCTTGATGCTCTTACCAAAAGGTACTCAAGGAGAAAAACTTCATATTTCAACTCACCCTTAGCTAAAAATGAGCAAGGAAGAGCATATTTATCTAGTAATGTTGTTAAAAAAAGGACATTTATTAACTCTTTATCAAAATATGAACTTTTATGGTGAAAAATACTGATGTTTATATGTTATATAAACTTACCTATGATCTCTATTTATCATCTGACCTTTTGTATGTTGAGGATATATCTTTTTAAGTACCTAAGGTCCTTATTGCAAATATGAATTGAGATGTACTAGAACATGTGTTCATGATCTCTTTTGATAAGATATTAGGTATGTCCATATGTTATTTTTCTTACCTCTAACATGATTATCATATATTACTTTATGAATCTTCTTTTGAATAAAAAGTTGATTGGCTATTTTTGATCTTTGATATATTCATCATGATTAGATGTGTTACTTTCTCTTAAAATTTGAATATGCATGTTTTAAACTCTTTTGCCATGAACTTGATATTGGATTTTTTATATTTTTAAAAGAATGTTGGATGATTCTAGAATCATGGTAGAAAGGTTATTGCAAGGCTTGGATCAGCTGTGCTTCTTGTTGTAAATAGATGGAGTATTACTCTTCATAAAAAGTAATTTTACGTCATCAACCCTATGAAATTAATGAGATTTGTACTCTTTAATTAATTCTCTTACAAAATAATTTATGCCATTCACATTTATATCATGAAACATTTTTTGTAGGTGTTTACATTCTTTTGGGTGCTGTCCATACAGGGGAAGAGATTTATGTGATAATGGTTATGCTTGTTATGAAATGGCTCTTCAGAACTATATGTTTTTGTTATAAAATAATATATCTTTAAGATACATGTTTATATGAATCATCCATTTTGGTCATGTCCATGAAGAAGGAGAAGAAGCTTATGTATTATGATATTGTGATAAAGGCTAACCATTTTCTTAAGTTTTGGACATTACCAAAAAGTGGGAGATTGTTGACCTTTTGGTATGTTAAAATGTTAAGAAAAATAGAGTACAAGGATGTTTGTGTGATTTGTGTATTTACAGGAGCAAGAGCAATGGACTCAAGGACTCACAAGAAAATTTGAGATCACAAGGACTCAACGGAGCATGAATGATTATGAAGAATTCAAGCAAAGTGTGTCTATTTTTATTGAGGATGATTCCTAGATATTTTGGCATGTTTCAAAGCGTTTCTAGATCATTTTTGATGAGTCTATGAGATTATAAGGTCTATGGGAACTTGTTTGGGGGCATTCGGAGGCTCCCAACATCAAAACAAGAAATTTTATTTTTGGCCCTATAGAAGAGACGTCTTTCCAATACCAAAGATGTATTTCTAGAAGGTATCATAGGTGAAGATGTTTCTACAAAATAGCAAACATCTTTCATCAGGCAAAAACATCTTTCCCGAAACAAATACATCTTGATAGAATGTAGGCAACTTTCAAAAAGGTGTCTTCCCAAAATGAAGGAAAATATAGAAATATTTCTTAGCCATGAAGAAGACATATTTAATAATTTTTAGCTACCCATTGCATGAGTTCCAAGATGGATTTGAAAACATTGTGACTATAAGAAAACATCATTCTCATTGGGAAATATGCAAGCCTTTGTACTATCATTGTGTAATCAATTATCAATCATTATAATCATTGTTGCTTCTCATTGTATTATCATTTGTCCATTGTAAAGTGTGTTGTACTTCATTACTTGTAATTGTTGTTCTCTCTTGTTGCCTTGTGGGGTTGATGTGGTTCTTGTAGGAAGGCATCTTCCTTGAGCTTGTTGAGATCCTACGAGATTGAGTGCTTGTGTATTACCACAACACTCCAGTGCATAGCTCAAGAATGTAAAGATTTTGGAAGCTTGAAAACCACATTCTAAGCTTATCAGAACATTGCAGGGTTGAGTGGTTGGTGTAGCATCACAACACTCTAGAGTAGACCTTAGATCTTGTACAAGGTATGGTATCCTTCAAATCACATTTGAGAGCAACAAAGGTTGGAGATGTGCTTGCAAACTATCCTCTAAGTGTGGACTACGCAAGTTGAGAAACCATGTTAAATTTGGTGTGTGTGCTTTGTCTCAACAAATTTTAATTTTGAAAAATTATTCATCCCTACCCCCCTTTCCCCACCTGATACTCAGGGTCCACTAGTAGCAAGTTATTACCTTACTCCTACTCACTTCCTCCTAGAGTTCAAATATAAGTTATCCAAACCCGAGTTAGGAATTTTTACTAAGTTTCATGGTTACTATGATTTTTTTCCATTACAAGTATGCTGGAATTTTTGAATTATATAAAATTTTGCTAGTTCTATGCAACATTAGACATGAATTTAATATTATTTAGTAATGTAAAGTAACTTTGAAGCTCAAATTTTAATCTTTATTTCAATTTTGTTGTGAGATCAAGAATCCCATCTAAAGTTTTGATTTTATAAGTTTTTAGGAAATTTTCATATCTACAAGTAGAAATAAAATGCATGCATTAATTTTGTAGTTTACCTTACTGATATACTGAAAACATGTCAAAATATGGGTTTTGCAATAGATTTTATGATAAAATTAGGTAAATTTTGCAAGTTTTACATCACTGCAACAATGTGTTATGAAAAAACATAGCTAGGACATTGAATTTTATAATTTTATGTTTTTCTAAGATAAATCTATCAATTTCATTAGATAGCATTAGTAAAATTATAGTGGAATTGACATTTTCATGAGTAGATTTGTAATTGTTTTTGCAAAATCATGAGAAAACATGATTTTGGGGTATTTCCCACAAAGAACATGATGCAAAATTATAGGGTGACATCACTCATCAAAAGTTCTTTTCGATGTAAAACATCAAGAATTTGATGTGGAGACATCATGTTTTTACTAAACACCACTTAAGAAAAGGATGATGTTATACATAAAAGGAATCGACATAAAATGTTAAAGTTGTAGTAGTTTTTGCCAAATGTCTAATTTTATTTTTGACATTCCACATTAATTTATATCAATATGAAATGAAAAATTAGTAGGACAAAGAAAATATTTGATTTGGATGTTTTTTCCAAACATCTGAGTGTACAGGTGGCATCCTACATCAAAGTCATATTTTCAATCTATGATGTCAAGGTGATGAGTCATGGTTCGATGTACCATGTAGAAAACTTAGGACACATAAGACTGAGGTAATTAAAGGATGTTTGAACATTTTAGTTAATATTTTAATGTGATATTTTTCTTCTGACACTAAAACTATTATGTTCTTTTGTTTTAGGAATGTCATAGTACCTAGGCTTCTCGTGATTGAGCCTATCTACTTCTTTCCTTTCAATGAAAGAAGCATCATGTAGATGAAGCAAAGGAAGTTATGTTCAATCCTAAGCCTTTTTTTAATAATAACATGTTGGTGTTGTTGAAGCTATGGGCAAGAAATGGAGCTATAGAATTTTTAGAGTTCTACATTATGCATTTTCACATAGCCATTTGGGCTAGGCTGGAAGAAGAGATGATTTTATGAGCCTTAAAGATAATACTTCCTAGATTCTCTACTGATTTCATAGAGACCATCTTTGAACTATGATATGATATTGAGGAGCTATCCAAGGACATCCTAGTCTATAGGAAATGCTTGGACAAGTTTTCGAAAAGAAGAGAATATCAACAATTCAATACTGATATCACATTGCTACAGAAAACTTAGATTTCTAGGGTAATGTCCAATCCACCAAGCTCTCATATCTTTATTGGGAGGTAGGTTTGTAAGGTAAGAGTTAAGAAAAGATAATCTTTTATTGTCTAAAAAAAACTAACTTTGAAATTTTTTTATGTGTAGATTCAATGATCTAGATGCATAGAGTCATATTCATTTGATATTCATGCAAAAATTACTACGAGATCTCTCCCAGCATCAAAATTGGAGACCTCAGTTAATGTCCTATTTTGATATGCAATATAAGAGATTGAAGGTACACAAGTTTTGGAATGAATAAAATAGTTGAGGATGGCTTCATTCACTATGGAATAAAGTCCATGAAGAAAATGTAAAGTGGCAAAAGAGTTCAAGGATCATCCTATGATCAAAGGATAAGCAAAAGCTAGTTTATCTTTATGTATTGTATCAATTTTCTAAGAAGTTACATAGAAGATGAAGTTAGTGATAATGGTTTATGCTTACTTATAGCTCAAATAAGCATTAATGACATCAAGTATATTGACATCATGTAAGTAGTGGAAGAGTTTGAGAGGAGATTCCCTAGTAAGGTGCAAGGCATTCAAAAGTGGCTCTTCAAGGAAGAGGATGTAAGATGTTTTGGGAAGTTTAGTAGGGAGAGAATTTTGTATGCTTTGGATTTAAATCATTTCTACCCTAGTGCAATAGAGTGTGTAGGACTAATAAAGAGCTATTCTGTATCTAAAGTAATTGTTGTGATGCATGTAAACTAGAAATAAGTGATTATCAATTGGGATCTAGCTACACTAAGATATTGGTCAATGTTCTAGGTGTAGGGAATAAAGATTAATAGTTCAAATCTAGATTTAGCAAAATTGATAGTTGTAGAAGAATGAGAGGGGTTAGAGAAGCGGAATTTCATTAATGTCCACAAAGGGAGTAATGAATATTTTTAAAAAATTATTCTATTTATTCACGGAATAACTCTTCTACAATAAGATTAGATAGAAATGGAAGCTAACATCTAAGTAGTTGTATAGGTTGTATGGGGTAATGATTGAAGGAAAGATAGCCTACTAGGCACTACTGATCTTTCAAGGAGTATTGGAAGGGATGAAGAAGTTACCCTAAGAGAACAAAAGGGAAAGTAGTGACAATATTATATTCCCATAAAGAAGAAAAGTAAGCTAATGTTGCTTTAGAGAAAGATTGTAGGCTATCATTGTGCTAACACTTGGGAAGTTTAATATTGGCTTATAGCGTTAACGGTGGTGGTCTTTTGATGTCAACTTCAAACACGAGAGAAGAGGCTAGGTCATTAGTATCTAACATTGAGGAACCCTAGAAGAAAATAGGTAATGATGCAGAAGCAAGAAAGGAAGTAATTTGAAGAGAACCTCTATAACTATGGAACAAGAAAGAGCATCAAGAAAGAGAAAAATATTTCTAAGAAGGAAATCTCCTCCAAGACTCCAAAATTTAAAGTCTCCTAGAAGACATTAGTGGCGTAAATAAGAGTTTATTAAATTTTTCAATTTTGTAATTTTTGCACTAAGTATCATTAACATGGTGTAATTTCTAGTTTTGATGTCACTAGAGAATGACATTATGCTAACACTTAGATTTTTTTACTATAAAATCTACTTGAGATAGAAGAGCATAGGAACATGAGGGAAAAGGATTATAGTCTAACCTTCCTTTGATTCCTGAAAGGTAAAATGAAGGTATGAGTCAGGAGGAAAAGAACTTCTTGCATGACTTGTTTTTATTTGAGGAAAACAAATGGGCTAAATGGAGTATGATTTTTTTCTAACCTCTTTGATTTAAACCTCAATCAAAGGGATCAAGAAGAATAGAAGGATGAAGATAGAGGAAGAGATGAACTACTAGAGTTCAAGATCCCTGCTCCAACTCCAACAAATGTCAGTTCACTAGCTTGCAAAACAATTTTGAGTAATGCAAAGGTTTGAAAATGGATCAAGGATGTGACCAATTCTATGCATTTCACATCATATGGTTAGTATGAATTAGATTGCATCAAAATTTCATACATTGATTATTTTAACATTGAAAAGATTTAACCATTTTCTTCTCTTTGTGTAATGTCCTATCCCTTGTTAACGGTGGAAACAATTGTAAACAATGTAATTAACCTTTAAATGAAAGAAAACCTCATTATGAGGAGTTTTTATTATTCATACATCCCTTAGGAAAGGGTTTGACCTACATCATTTAAGGCCAAGTCTAGAGATTGTGCTGAGCATGGAGTTGTAGAGATAAGATAGGCAGGTGATGGTAGCCAACTGAAGTAGGACAACAAGGAATTGTTCACCCCTTTGATAGGATAAAAAGGATTGCTTCTAAGGATTAAGTGGCATAGGAAGATAACCAAGAGGATGTTACAGTACTCTCTTCTATTAATAAAATTTTTCCATTTTCCTCTTTTCATTCTTCAGTACCAATTATTTATTTTATAGCTATTTCATTTATTAAATATATATAAAGTTTCCAATATATTATCTAGGAAAAAAATGAATGCAATAAATTAAGTGATTATATTTTTTATGAAATTTTGAAAATAGGATGTCACACTTTGCCAGAGATGAAAAGAAAAATATGGATTTATGTGAAGGTTAAATAGATGATATTGGAAGTCTTAGTGGAAGATATGGAGATAAAGTTGAAGTAATATCCCTAGAAGAAGCTAAGTTAGTAATGTTATTATTTTAGAATAATGGTCAATTTTATAGATACAAAATCTCATGTTCTATAGTTTAGAATACAAGAATAAAGATTAAGCTAGACCAGGATCAAGTTACTTTCCATAATTTTGCAATAAACATTGATATAGCAATCGAGAAGGTTACTACTAATAAAATAAGTGCTAATCCTAGCTATGCTAAGGATATGGGAGTGTTGGCCATAGAACATGCTAGCATGAATGTCATACCCTTTGATTTGTTTGAGCAAGAGTGAAAGAAGAAATAAAAGCATAAAAGGTAAATAAAGATGCTATCAAATGAAGTGGGACTATTGGAAACAAATATCTAAGGTAGCAACATGATCAGATACAACCATCCTTCTTATACATATTGGATAGAAAGAAATAAAGCTATAGAATTCCAAAGGGCACTAATGAAGAGAAACAAATCAACCTTAGCAATGGCATGCCCAATGATCAATCTAAGAAATTTAGTAATAGCATGGAAAAGCTTAGGAAGGAAGCATCAAACTGATAAGATGTGGTACAAAAGAAAGTATCACAAGCTATTAAAAGAGAATAAAATTTTATTCATAGATAGAGAAATAAGAATTCTATTTATTACATAGTCCAAGCTAGAGGAAGTATTTGAATATTTTGCAAATAATTTAGTGTTTACCATACCAGAAGAGGAGCAAAGGAGTCCTAAAGAAAAACTTGCAATAGAAAGGGAAGATGATGATATTTCCTCAAAGGAGCTAAAGGCCTATAAAGAAGAGTGGGTAGCTATTCTACCAAATATTTCAAGGTCAAGATTTGGCAAATAGTACACCACCAACTTGAGCTTGGAGGAGATAGAAGAGTGGATTTTGGAAATATATAATTAAACATATGTGAAGCATAAGAATCTTAGGTGCTCATTTTTTTACTTCATTTGAATAATAAAATAAAATAAAATAAATCTATTTGTCTTGATCTTATGTGTAGACATTGGGGAAAGTATCCAAAGACTAACATAAGAGCCAATTTTAATGCAAATTGATGAAGAGGTAGGGAAGGAAGCTACTAGGTATGAATATGACTATTAAGTGTTATTTTTGGATTATTTTTGCATCATTTGGGTATGATGCTAAAATTTTATAAAATTTTAAGTGTGTTTAACATTCAAATAAGATGTTACATAAAA
Source organism: Gnetum montanum (assembly GCA_015680685.1). Taxonomy (NCBI): domain Eukaryota; kingdom Viridiplantae; phylum Streptophyta; class Gnetopsida; order Gnetales; family Gnetaceae; genus Gnetum; species Gnetum montanum. The sequence continues at coordinate 53,556 of MNCI01027126.1, read as the reverse complement.
CATTATGATGTGCATCAGTTATACCAAAGTTTGAAGAAATAAAAAATCCTTTCACATCAAGTTAACTTAGCCATCCTTTGTGTACTAATATATAGAATCAACATGATGCATTAAAGCTAACAACTACTTATTAAATTTACATTACCTACTAATAGTAAGGGATTAATAGAAAAATTTTAAATAAAAAGATAATGTTAATTTTTGTTCACTAATCATCATTACTTGACAATAGCAAACAATAAAGAATAGCTAAATGGAAATCCTAATAAGCCCTAATAGACGTCTATCACTTAGTAGCAAAAAAAAAGGAGAAAAGAGATTTTGCATCTAAGGTTATATTATTTGCAAGGAATTTTCATGCAATTGAATAGTTTGAATAAGAAGAATCATTCTTCCTAAATGAGGATATATCTAACTCACCAAAGTCTAAGTTAATGAAGTCAATGTCAAAAGAAGTATTATTGCCCATGTCTATTAAGTTAGTCGTAACCTCACAGTTTTTAGGATAGTAAGGTACTATAAGCTTTCTTATAGGTTCAATTTTAATATCAACAAATTTTCCACTACACTAATAAGATTATTATTCTTATTCCAAGTAAGAAATACTTGGCATTTGTTTATCCACAGAGATGACTATCTCATGGTTACAAATAAAGATATGTATCTCTTGATGTATAGGAGAAGACACAGTTTCATGTTAAGCTAGCCAAGGGTGTCCTAGTATACCATTAACATCAAAACACTCACATATCATCATAAAAATGACATCAAATTGCATAGAATTTCCTACCATGAAAAGTAACCTAATAGAACCTATACCTATACTCATGTACTATTAAACAAAAAAGGTTTGCATATATTTCATTGAATGCTACCTAATCATGAAAACTAAGACACTTAATAACAACCCGTTTGATCTTGTTTGATCCAGTATCATCATCAACATGTATCACCAAAATTGTAGCTTTTAGAGATACTTTGATGGTAATGTAGAGTGGAAGCTAACAAATATCTCATCTCTTCAAATTAGTCTTAATGTTCTCATCATGGAAGTTTAAATTGTTTGATCAATAATGATGGACCTAAGAAAATGAAGATATGGCTTCTATTCAAGTAGGGATATGACTTAGGACCAAGATTCTCTTAAGAACATCATATAGTATAGCATAATGTTCTTTAGATCTTTTGATGAGATTATCCCAGTATAAGTTAGTGCCTTTAGAATGGACAATGGCGATCATTTGTTGTAAGACCTTATTGTCCATAGGCTAAGATTCTTGCAAATCAAGTGCTACCATAACTAGTTGTATAAGACTAGAAGAAGGTGAAAGATTGATTAAGGAAGCAATATTTTATTTTTCCTAGAAGGGAACCTTCTTTTTTGTCTTATAAGGTTACTTTAATACATTAGCAGTCTTCACATTCTACTTAGTTGAATGTGATTCATTGGTCTATTGACTACATGTGAGGATTTTCACGTGAGATCAAGGAAAATGAGATGTTTGAGCTATAGTGGATGCAAGAGTTTTCTAAGGTTTATTATGAGATAGAGTAGGATGAGAAGTGGATGAATCTATAGACTGAGTACGAGTAGTATGATGGGATTTTGTAGCATAAATTTGATACAAATGTGGAGATAAATGCTTTGGTTTGGATGGTGTGGTGATGTACTCAAACTAGCAAAGGCTTCTAAGAATGTAGTGATGACTACCTAGGCTATTTCTAATCAAACCAATGAATAACATAAGGCTGTTTAGGTGGAGACTTATGAGCTTTATATTTAAACTTAAAAGATGAAATCATGTCTCTAGCTCGCAAGGAATTCTAGAATACTTTAAGCTTCTAGTTATCTAGATGCATACTAGATGGATCACTCTCCACCATTGTCTTACGCTTATCAATAAGATCCTGGATGTCATCCTTGGGATTCCTACAATTATCTATGTCATGTCCAACAATCTCATGATAATAGTAGTATTTTCAGTAGTTATACCACTTAAGCACCTCAAGGTAACCTTGTATTTGAGAAGGATACATAGCTATTATATAAATATGCTGGTAGCATGATCTTGCTTGATCAAAGACCTATTTCTTCTTAAGGTGGTCATCCCTGAGAAGGTTATTTAGAAGTAGAAAGTATCTCAAATGTATTTTGATGTACTAATCGCAACTCCTTTAAGGTTTTCAAGGTTAAGTGGAAGAGAAAGTAGTTGAGGGAGTGTTGTTTTTCCCCTTAGAGAATGAGGAAAAACCTACAAAAGTTAGTGTTCGTGTCTCTTATTTAGCAAGCTTGTTAACCTTATTATAGACTAACATGAATTCCTAGTTATTTCATTGAATAGATATTTCTTCAATGTACTTGATAGCTAGGAAAGCATCATTAAGAGAGTGAAACATAGGGCAAGCCATTCTTTCCTGAATGTAATCAATTACTATTGCTTCAAAGATGTCCTAAAAATAACATTCCTCCAAATGATAAGGTAGTTTTGTTGATGCCACTATCAATTAAGAAAAGAATTTATTGCTAAGCTCATTCGTAGCTTGTTTTATGTCAATGAAAGACATCACATTGGTACTTTGAGGTACATTGAAGTCAAAACATTAAATGAAGACTATAGCTAGTTGTTTCATAGAGGTAATAGATCCATATGCTAGGGACCTATACCATTCGAAATATTTTCAAAAAAGATAAGTTGAGAAACATCTCAACACAATATGTGGATTAGGAGTGAGAAGCATGCATTCATTTCTAAATGTAACCACATGATTCATGGGGTCTTCCATTTTACTATTGTACTCAATAAAATTAGGTAGTGAAACTCCCTTAGGTAGGATTGGCAAAGGAATTATAGAGTCAATGGGAACACTTAAGATTTTATCTAAGAAAATAGGAGAATTCTCTAATAATCTATGCACCTTTGCAGTTTTATCTTCATTATTTTGAATATGAAGCATCATGTCATTGAGTAATACAAGTAGCTATAGATCTATTCCAAATGAATTGATGGTAAATGGAACCATAGTAGTAGCTGAAGAGGTTAATGGAAGACATACATAGAAAATGTGTCCAAAGGTTGGAGTGGGTATAGCCAAAGAGACTAGATTGAATAGGTATACAAGAGAGAAGAATACAATAGTAGTTTGGCAAATGCTCAATAGTTGTGAAGCAATATTATAAAATGAAAAAGGCTAGAATATAGTAGGTTTTGGTTGAGGAATAGAGTGGGTAATTCCAAAGGATGGAACAAAGGATTGTAAAATGGAATGTTGATTACAAACATTATTAGGTGGAAATAGCTAGTATGGTGAAATAAAAGTTGTAGGAAGATTAAATGGTTCAGTAGTAAGTGGAATAAATCTAGGTGCAATACTTTGAATAGCTAAGATGTTGATATTAGAGATGTAATGAGAGAGATGGTTACTTTTTTCAAGCTTCATTATTGATTATTCTTCATCTTCATCTATCAAATGGATATCCAACTTATAGGAAACACTTTCTCTCCTTGCTCTAAGAGTGATGTGTAGACCAATAAGATGTTTTTCATCTTAGATTCTTCAATATGTAGGTGAACATGTTCTTGCATTTTCTCTTGATCAATGATGAATTCTACTATCTTCTTAGTTTCCTCATCATCTAATTTAATTGGATGATCTAGATTGGAAAGAAAAGGTGATTGCTCATTAGCATGCTCATACTCTATTATGAGCTTAAACATGTCAAGTCTTAGAATATAGACTAGCTCCCATTTTCCATAAACTATTTTGTATTTATTTAATATTAATCCAATTGAATACCCTTGATCTCTCTTCAATTTCATTAGTTTCTATTTTTTGACAAGGCTTGAAGCAAATGATGATGTCATTATGACAACTATGAAAATGTTGTTATTTGACAAGGTTGTTACCAATGTGTCAGCTTGTCTCTAAAACCAAGCTCATACTTAAAACAAAAGATGAGAGGCTTCATTTTTAAAGAGAACATTAAAATAATAGAGAAATAACATGATGTCAATGTTTTAATGTAGCACATCAATGAGAGTTAGATAGGAAGAAAAACCTAGAAATGACATTAGAGTCATAAATAGAATGATGGAACATCAATGTATCAATCTGACACATCAATAGCACTTAGAAATTAAAATAAAAACATGAAAACATTAAAACCATGTGAAGCTAAAACAAAGAGTGAACCCCAAAAATAGAATTTATTTTTTTGGAGGTCCTCCTTCTAGCACTAGAAAAATGTTGCAGTAACAACCATCATAATAACAAAATCTAATGCAACCTAATCAATCCGTGAAGGGGAAGTTGTCTCAGGATGTCCCATATGTCCTAAGTGAAAATGAGGGTGATGAACCTACCTTAGGAGGTTTCCCATAAAATGATGTTCCTCTCATTGGCTTCAATCAAGGATTTGTGTATCATAATCTTCACTCAACTATCCATAACTAGTTTCTAGTACCAACTGACACAAAGGATTTGAAAAAGGAACACGAATACATACAAATGATGGACATTCTGACTGTAATCATCACTGAGATTGTGATGACCAAATAGAGGGTGATAGGTGTCATCATGGTGCCAATCCCCCTTCCCCTTCACCTTCATCATCTCCTTCCCCCTCTCCTTAGAGATCTAAACATAGTCATAGAGGGAAAGACAATGAGGATAATGGTAAGCAAAGTAGAAATCATAGAGAAAATAGTGAAGAAAGGGGACAAGAGCATTCTAGAGAGACACATCATGAAAGAACAGAGAATAAGAAACAACATAGGAATCATAGACACCATAAATAGTATGATCATGATGAAGCCATACTTGCCATCCAAAGTATGTTAGATATAACAAAGGTTGTTAGGATTCAAACAAGGCACCAGAAGGATAGCAAGATCAAAAGACTAGACATGAATAACATCCCACAATTTGAAAGGGGATACAATGCTAATCCTCAAAACCATTTACAAGCCTTCCATGATGCATGTACCTTGCAAAATATAGAAAAGAAATAGAAATAACTAAAGCTATTTCCACAAACACTAATCAAGGAAGCTGAAAGCTAGTACCGACCCTTGGAACTAGAATACATTTGTCGATGGAGTACCATGCTAGATCTATTCAATGATAAGTATCAAACATATACCTGAGTGTCCAACCTACATAAGAAAATCCAAGGATAGAAACAAGGAGGACATGACCCCTTGGATGCTACCATAAGCTAATATTATACATTATTACATCATTGCCCTGGCCATGGTTACTCAAAAAAGGAACAACTACGCCATCTCATAGATGGGTTTAGGTACGAAACACGAAGAACCCTTGGGACTTATGCCCAAGGAAGGCTATCTAAGGTTAGAGCCTATCAAATAAAAACATTGTTGGAGCAAGTTGCAAAGGAGGAAGGTGAGTTGAGGAAAAGAGAAAGTGTGAAAGAGTACAATAGAGATCCTTCTCTTTGAAAGAAAGAAATTAGATTTGGCGAAGATGAGGAAGAGTCACCACTTGAAGAGATGGTGAATAGAAAGACTTTTTTCATTCAAAAATTTGCATTAGAAGTATCGGAAAAGGTAGATCAAGTGTGAAACTCTCTAGATGATAAATTTAAAATTTTTCTAAAAATAGTAGAGGAGTCTAGAGAACAAAGTAGTGACGAAGAGAGAAGAAAAAAGAAACAAGCTGAATATGCATATAACAAGGGTAAAAGAAAAGTTTCCATCATTGAAGAGGTTGTGGATTTAGACATAGATAGTGATGGCGGATGTGAGATATGCCAATATGACCATCCTAAAGGTTGTTGCCTAGTAGTGTCACATCTACAAGATTCTGAGGTGTATGTGCTAAACCCATAGTTAAACAGACGACAAACACCCAGAAGGTTACCTTATCCTTAAGGTAACCTAAGGTAGTTTCACCAACCCTTGACATATTATATGAGTGGAGCTCCACCACAATTGAATGAATAGTATAAATAGTGGCAACATCCACAATCATGGGGAATGCCACCACCATGTCAATAGTACCGTTACCATCAACCTAACCCGTACAGGTATTACATTCAGCAACAGATCTCTCCACATGACTCTACTAGTCATGTTGCTCTCCAACCTCACTACCAAGCCCTCAAGTACTATAGAACTTCTTCTCCTCAGGGTGATGTTCCACATATGTACTACCCCTCTCATCTATATACATCTCTTCCACCCTTAGCTCCATTACCACCTACCCCAACTATGCAGGGTGAGCTTCCTGCCTAGCCACAGCAACATAACACTACAAGGGTTTTCAATCCTTAACCTATTGTTGGTTTGGAAAACCAATTAAAGAAAAAATCTTTCTTTAGAACCAATAGTCCAACCAAGTCCTTACAACCACAAGAGGCTAATCCTACAAATGCCTCACCACCATTCAAATCTTCGGAGCTTCCTTCAAACCAAAAACCACACTTAACACACACTATCATGTTAACCCATGCCATCACTGATTGGATTAAAGCTAGCCATCTTCCTAGGAAATTCTCTGATCTTAGAAGTCCTCTTATTTAATTTCAAATCACTAGAAATGAGCCCTATAAAGCTCTTTTGGATTCAAGTTCTGGTGTGAATTTAATCTCCCAGGAAATGTATAAAGCCTATAACCTACCTCTACTAAGGAAGAGTAACATTTTTTTAGAGTTGGCTAACTAGTCCATCATGGTTCCATTGGGACTAGTGGAGGACATTATCACCACTAATTTCCTAGTGATCTAAGTTAACAACTATAAGGAGGACTTCCCAATCATAATGTGAAGAGCATGGCTAAGTACGATTGATGCATGCCTAGGAATACGTGATCTTTCCCTAGAAATATCAAAAGAAAATGCATTTGGAAAGATCAAGAAGAAGAAAGTTCCATGCATCACATACAGTGACATAGGGTGTAACTGTGTGCAGAAGTCCTAGTTTGTACAATGCTTAACATTGCCTACATGCAACCAGTGTGCACAAGTAACTGACATACAAAGATGCCTATATGCAATAGCCATAAGATAGGAAGGCACCCAGTGGCTAACAGTTAACCAAGAGAGCAATTCAAATTTATGTATGGAACCAAATGAGAGTTTGACTTATGCCTATATCAATAGCACAAATACATTAGAGAAAATCCATTTCCAACTTCCAAGTTTTGACATAAAAAATATCAACTGGGGGAAGTTGAAAATTCCTAATGAGTTTAAGCAAGAGCCCCTTGAATTAAAATCATTACCCACTAGTATGGAGTATACATTTCTCAAGAATGGAAAACTAGTAATCATTAATGCTAAGCTCACTTCTCAACAAAAAAAAAAACTACTGAAGATGGTAAAAAAATGGTCAAAAGCCTTTGCTTGGTCATATCCTAAATTAACTAGAATAGATCCTAGGATATGCAAAAATAGAATTTACACTGACCCCTCTATGAAGCCTCGATGACAACCACAAAGATGACTGAAGCCAAAGCTTAAGTATGTAGTTAAAGAAGAAATTGAACAACTTTTAAAAGCTAGGTTTATCTACCCCATTGCTGACATTGAATGGGTTAGTCCATCAGTCATTGTGCCTAAAATGGAGATAAATGGAGGGTGTGTATAGACTTTATGCTGTTAAACATGGTAACATTTAAAGACAATTTTCCATTACTATTCATTGACCAAGTATTAGATACCATTACAGGGCATTACTATTATAGTTTTCTGGATGGCTACAATGGGTACAACCAAATTCAAATATCACTAGAAGACCAAGCCAAGATTACATTCACAAGTCCTTGGGGGACATTTGCATATAGGTAGATGTTGTTTGGCTTGTGCAATGCCCCAGTAACATTTCAATGTCTAGTTCTTAGTATATTTTAGTAGAAAATAGGGAATGGTATGGAGGTTTTTATGGATTATTTCTTGACCTATGGAGAAAACTTTGAACAAGCATTGGACTGATTAGAGCAAGTACTAAAATGATGTGTTGAAACCAACCTAAGGCTCAATTGGTAGAAAAGCCACTTAATGGTCCAAGAGGGCATTGTATCAGGGCATAAAATTTCACAAATATGGCTAGAGGTAGATCTTGAGAAAATTAAAGTCATCCAAGGAATCACTCATCAACCTGAAATCATAAAAGATGTACGATGGGCCCTCCATTGTTGTGGACCCTCCATTCTAGTAGTCATTAGTCCATCACATTGGTAGCATTCACAATATTGGAAAAAAGATGCCTCATTAAGAACTTTTCAAAGATCACAAAACCATTGGTAGAGTTAATGAAAAAGGATGTACACTTTGAATGGATCAAGGAATGTGAGCTGGCTTTCCAGATCTTGAAGTAGAAGCTCATAGAAACACCCATTCTACAAGCTCCTAACTAGTCTAGACCATTCTATATAATGATTGATGAGTCCAATTTTGCTTTAGGAGCCATACTTACATAGTTAGATGACCAAAAACATCCTTATTACATTCATTGTACAAGTTGAAGTATTGCTGGTGTACAACTCAACTACACCACAACAAAAAAAGAGTTAATAATTATGGTGTTTACACTAGAAAAATTTAGGCACTATATATTAGGCTATAAAATATTTGTACACATGGATCATAGTGAAATTTGGTTCCTTATGAATAAACCAATGGTGATCCTTCACATTAGACGATGGCTCGTGATCTTGGAAGAGTTCAATCTTATGATGATCGATTGTAAAGACATCAAGAATGTTGCTGCTAATCATTTATCTTGGTTGCAATGGGAAAATAAAGAGGAAAAATACCCAATTTTTTATCACTTCCCTGATAAAATCCTCTTTTTAGGTCTAATAAATAATCAATCACCCATAGATAAAAATTGGTATAGTAGCACTCTTACCTATCTTCTCACACAAGAAACACCATAAGGCTTGGACATTAAAAAGAAACAATAGTTTCTCCACCAAGTCAAACATTTCATGGAAATTAATGGACACCTTTACAAGGTGTGTTCCGATGTAGATCAATTACGAGTTCTCCAAGATGCTCATGAGGGCCCTTGTGGGAGTCATTACACTGAGAGATGAACAACCATTAAAATCTTTCTTACAGGATATTATTTGCCTACATTGTTTAGGGATACACATAATTTTTTCCAATCTTGTCAGCATTTCCAATGTGATGGGTAAATAACTACTAAAATGGAGGGTCCACAACAATGGATTCAATCCTTAGAACCCTTCAACATATGGGGAATTGATTTTATAGGGCCTATTACACTGATGTCCAATACATTGTTGTTGTTGTTGAATATTTTATAAAGTGGATAGAATTAGAAGTTGTTACAGATTGTACATCATCTACCACTGCATGATATGTCCAACAACAAATTGTAAATAGGTTTCGCATGGCTTGTGCACTTATTTCTGATAATGGTAGACACTTTACATGTGTGACTTTTCGAAAGTTGATGGAATGCTTTAGGATTTGAGCATAAACTAACTACATCACATCATCATCAAGCGAATGGTCAATCCAATGTCACCAATAGGGAAATTACAAAACTTTTGACATGAACCATTAGTAAATATAGGCAAGACTAGAGCACCAAATTGAATGATGCCCTTTGGGCCTACCGCTCCACATGGAAACTCCCTATAAGCTATTCTTCCTATGAGTTAGTGTATGGTAAAATTATAATACTTCCTATCCAAGCTAAGCTTCATCCACTATCTACAACATGTGACCTTAACCTTGACCTCAGTCTAGTGCAAAAGGAATGGTTAATGAACCTTAACTTGCTAGATGAAAACCAATTATCAAACCTATCATCCGATGAACTGTACAAGGCCTTTAACAAATAATGTCATGATTGAAGAATTATAAAATTTAAATACCAACCAAGAGATAGGGTTCTTTATTGGAATCCCACACATGTGCCACAACGAACTAAATTTCAAACATTATGGGAAGGACCTTATATCATTCATGAAACTTTTCGTTCAGGGCCCATGATGATTTATAAACCTAAAAGCCTAGATAAGAAATTATAGGTTAACATCTAGCAAACCAAACCTTTCCATGAGGCCAAAAAAACAATTACTAACACTACCTTTATTGATGGATAGCCGTACTCATTATTTCAGATCTCCTCCTTCAAACTTAGTCATGGGGAAGATGGCCACCTATGCTAATTATTCTAATCCCTTAGTTTCTTTTATCTTTTTTATTTTAGAAATTTTTCATATTTACTTGGTTTGGTTTTACACCATCATTAACATTAGATGAAGTGCTAACCTCATATACACGGCCACGTTGACGCGTCCCCGTTGATGCATCTGTCCATGTTTCTACGTGGCTTCATTTATGTGGAGCCTATTCTAGCTTATAAATAAGTGTGCTTACGTTTTTTGGAAGTTGTAGCAAAGCTCTTGAAGTTTGTTTCCATGAGAGTTAGAATATTTTCCAAGTACCTGTAGTAGGTGTAAGAAAGGTGTCTGGCTCTTTATTCAAGTGCTGATGTACCTAAGCCCATTGGTGTGAATAGCAATAAAGACGAGCTTTTCAAGTGTTCCTTCTAGCAATTGGACTTAGTCATTTGATGCATTTAATAGTTTAATATTTCTATGCTTTAATAATTTCTTAAGTTTTCATTGTTATTACTTTAATCGCCATTGTTCTCTTATAGTTTGTAAAAACCATGAGTACAACCATCTTGAACATAAACCGAACACTTGGCAAACCAGTGACACTTAATGCCTGGTAACCCAGTAGTGGCTAAGGGATGCTCAGGATGTGCATGGAAGATGAGATCAAATAATTTTTCTAGGAAGAGTTAAGATATAGATTAGGATAACAATAGATTATGTAATATTCCATTCCTTTCCATTTCAAGAATTAGCCACTAGAAGATAAAGTGAAAAATCCATAAAAATCATTTGCCTCAATCTCACTTAACCATTGTAATCAGAACATCACAAGTGAGGTTGGGAAGACAACAATTGTTCTAACCCAAGGTTTTTCTAGTTAGAGTCTGGTGTATGCAAAGTGTTTATAGTCTACGGAATTCAACCGAGTTGTGTGTGAATGCCCGTGATTCGCATGGTCAGGCGTAGGGGTACCTAGCCACTCATCATTGGCGCCATTGTCGGGGACTGTTAGTCTTGCATGCACCATCTAACCATAGAAAAATTATCATTCACATGATTGGAAGGGACCCAGGATAGTAAAATCTATGCATGCTAGGAAGCCTAAGTAAAAAGTAAGGTACACCAATTAGTGAATTATCTAACATCCAACATGTCTTCTTCTCATAGGTGAGATGGATCCAACCCACTGGTTCCACAAGAATGTTGGGTGGTATACACACATCCAGATGAATATGTCCCCAGCTTCACCTTTATCCTACATTTGGATGAGCATCTGCATTGGCGGGACATGGAAGGCAACATCATACTACCACCTGACTGATCAGCTCCCAGAATGCTATTTCACAATCTTGCCAAACTAGGCATTTAGGACCATCATATGGAGTATGTCATGGGGGACCATGACTACTAGGACGATCATCCCACTGAGGCCCAATGTGTATGAGACTAGTAGCAGGAAGAACAATATAAACACATGAAGGGGAAATAGTTCAGTAACCCCTTATTCTTGCAAGGGCTGCAGGACGATGGGGAACCTATCTTTCATGATTCCCATTAGACCGAACTTTCTCTAAGGCATTAGATCATTCAGTCCATCATTCAAAACAAGCAATCAAGTCACCGGGACCCCCAGGAGGATGGAGGATCATGCAGGAGAGGTCATGAGACAAGTAGAGATGGACATGAAGATCGAGTCCATCATCAAAGTAAAGGGGGAGATCGACACTAGGGTGGTGACAATTCTTCTCCCTCTTCTCCATCCTCTCACTCCCCTCTACCTTCATCCAGTTCTGACTCCAATCGAGACCATGGTAGAAAGGAGCGAGGTGATGGTGGTCGTGGGGACTGAAGGGAACAACATGAGGGAGAGAGTGACCAATCACATGGGCCTCACCATCAAGAAAGGAGAGGTAGCCAAACTCATCACAGACATCATGGCTTTCAGTAGGACTATGACTTGGAAGAGCCATTGTTGGCTACCCGAAGCATGTTCCATATCATCGAGGCAGTACAAATACCCAGTAGGCACTTAAAAGATAGTTAGATCAAGTGCATTGACATGAACAACATCACCAGATTTGAAGGGGGATATAATTGTGATTTGCAAACTCACTTGAAATCATTTCATGATGCTTGCACCTTGAAAAACATTGATAATGATTGGAAAAAACTTAAGTTATTCCCTCGCACACTCATCAAAGAAGAAGAAAGCTGGTACTGATCTTTGGAGCTGAAATTAATCAGAAGATGGAGTATGATGCTAGAAATCTTCAACGAAAAGTATCAAACCTACTCTAGAGTGGTGAACATAAGATGCCAAATCCAAGTGTGGAAGCAAGGTAGTCATAAACCCTTGGATATAGCCATTAGCAGATACTACTCATTGTTGCATCAATTCCCTAGACATGGCTACTCTTAGTGGGCACAGCTTCGCCATATCATTGATGGGCTCCTCTTTGAAACTAGAAAGACCCTTGGCATGTACACCTAAGGATGACTATTAGAACTAAGGGTCCATCAACTGTAGTGCCTAATTAAGCAAGTGGCTAAGGAAGAGGGGAAACTTAGAAAGAAAGAAAGTGTAGAGGAGTTTAATTGGGATCCCTCCATCAAAATGAGGGAGGTCTGATTTTGTGAACATGAGGAGGAATCACCATTGGATGCAATGGTGAACTGAAAAACCTTGCCCCTACAGAAATTTGCCTCTAAAATATTTGCAAAGGTTGACAAGATGTGGGACTCTTTGGAGGAAAAATTTCAAAGTATTGTAAAAATCGTAGAGGAGTCCAAAGAGGAAGGTAATGATTGGGATTAACATAGGAAGAAGGAAGCTGAATGTGCCCATCATAAAGGTAAGGGAAAATTTGCTATAGTAGAACATGTTGTGGACTCTAATATAGAGAAAGATGATGAATGTGACATATGCCAATAGGAACATCCTAAGGGGTGTTATCTTGTGGTGTCACATCTACAAGAGTTTGGGGTGTATGTGTTGAATCCTCACTTGGCAAAGAGGCAAACACCTTGAAGGTTGTCTTACCCACAAGGCAATCCTAGGCAATTCCACTAGCACCAAGGATATTATCCAACTGGATTGCCACCACAACCTTACGAATACTTTCAGTAATGGCAGCACCCACAAGTGTGGAGGATGCCACCTCTGAGGTAGCAGTACCCTTACTGACAACCATATCCCTATGGGTACTACATTCAGGAAATAGTCTCCCTGCGGGACTCTTCCAGTCATGCAACCTTTTAGAATTATTACCACCACCTGGAATATTTTTGACCATAGTCTCCTTCACCTAGGGGGAAAGGCCCACATCTCTACTATCCTCCATCACCTTCTCCTACCGTCCCTAGTAAGCAACACCCCACTCAATTACCACCTACTCAACCTATGTAGGGGGAAATACCACCACAACCACAACAACACAATGCTACGAGGACTATCAACCTACAACCAGCTACTCAACCAAGTGGACCAGAAGCCAAGCCATCGAAACATCCCTTTTTATCGCCTAATAACTTAAGCATACCCTCACACACACCTATGGCTAGTGCCTCTAAACCTCAAAATAAATCCATTGTTCCACCCTTTGAGCAGCCTTCAAACCAAACACCCTCCAACGTACAAATAGTCATACTCACACATGTAGTGACCAACTAGATAAAGGAAGGTCATCTTCCCTAAAAATTGACTGATTCAAGAAGCCCTCTCATCTATCTTTAGGTGGTAGGAAATAAGCCATGTAAAGCTCTTCTAGATTTAGGGTCAGGAGGCAACTTGATTTCACATAACATGTGCAAGACTTGGAACCTATCCTCATTGAAGAAGAGCAACATTCGGCTTGAGCTGGCAGACCAATCCATTACTGTTCCCTTGGGATTTGTGGAAGACATTGTGACCACTGTTTGCGGGTGCTCCTATCCTGCTGACTTCCTCATCATCTGTGTTGAGAATTGCAAGGGAAACTTTCCCATCATAATTGTAATTGTGTGCAATAGCTATGGTCCGCTAAGAGGACATCTATTCAAGCATGAAGTTAGTGTACTGAGGAATCAAAAATTCAACAATGCCTGTATGTAGTAGTCACAAATCAAGAAGGCACCCAGTGGTTGACCGCTGATCCTGCTAGTAGCACTTTGTGCATGGAACCATCTGAGGGGCCTGTATGCACCTACGTAGAAAGCATGGAAGATTTGAAAGAGGTTCATCAACAAGTATCCACTATTGATGACCATGATGATTGGGGAAAATTGCAAATTCCTAAAATTTTTAAAAAAGAGCCCTTGGAACTCAAACCCTTACTGGCCCACATAGGATATTTATTTTTGTAGAATGGAAAACTGGTGATTATCAATGCCACCCTTTCTTCAAAACAAAAGAGGAAGCTGCTGAAGGTGGTGAAAAAATGGGAAGTTGCTTTTGCATGGTCATATCATGAATTAATAGGAGTTGATCCTAAGGTTTACCAACATCGAATTTATATTGACCCCTCCATGAAGCCACAATGATAACCACAAAGGTGATTGAACCCCAAATTGAAGTAGGTTGTCAAAGATGAAATCGAGTAGTTGCTGAAAGCAAGGTTCATCTACTCTATTGCTGATAGCGAATGGGTTATCCCACTCATTATTGTGCCAAAGAAGCATGGAAAATGGATGGTCTATATAGATTTTCGATTACTCAACATGGCTAGCTTCAAAGATCACTTCTCGCTCCCATTTGTGGACCAAGTGCTGGAAACCATCGTGGGGAATTGTTATTATAGATTTTTGTATAGTTATAGTGGCTATAACCAGATCCAAATTGCACTAGAAGACTAGGCTAAGATAACTTTCACATATTCTTGGGGGACTTTCGCATACAACAAGATGCCCTTTGGCCTATGTAATGCACCTGCCACTTTCCAATGCCTTGTCCTCAACATCTTCTAGAAACAAATTGGCAATGGGTTAGAAGTCTTCATGGATGACTTCTCTCCCTATGGAGCCACATTTAATCAAGCCTTGGATCACCTTAAGCAAGTTCTAAAAATATGTGTGGAAACTAATATAGGGCTCAACTAGCAGAAAAGCCACTTAATGGTCCAAGAGGGCATTAGGCTAGGGCATCGTATTTCAGAAATAGGGATTAGCATGGATCCTGAAAATTAGGGTCATCCAAGGAATCACTAGGAAACCAAGCACTGTAAAAGATGTTTAGTCATTCCCTGGCCACACTGGTTACTACTAGTGCTTCATTGAAAATTTCTTGAAGATCACCAAGCCATTGGTGAAAATCATGAAGAAAGATGCTCCATTCATCTAGACCATGGAATGTGAATCTACATTCCAAACACTTAAATAGAAACTCATAGAGATTCTAGTTCTACGGGCACCTGATTGGTCCAGATCCTTCCACATCATCACAGATGCATCCAACTATGCATTGGGAGCTGTGCTTACATAGTGGGACAATCAAAAACACCAATACTATATTCACTATGCAAGCCATAGCATTGTGGGTGCTCAGCTTAACTACACCACCACTGAAAAAGAGTTGATGGCAGTGGTGTTTGCCTTGGAAAAATTTCAACACTATGTGCTCGGCTACAAGGTGTTCATGCATACCGACCATAGTGACATCCGGTTCCAAATGAACAAACCAATGGTGAGGCCCCATATCATATAATGGCTAGTGATTCTTCAAGAATTTGACCTTACTATGGTAGACTAGAAGGGAACTGAGAATGTGGTCATTGACCACTTGCCTTGGTTGCAATGGGATAATGCAAAAGAGGAGAAGCCACTCTCTAACCAATTTTTGGATGAACTCCTCTTTGCAGGAGCGATCAAGATGCAGGTGCCCAAAGAATCACCTTGGTTCAACCACATCCTTACTTATCTCACAGCCTAGGAATTGCCAAAGGAGTGGGACCATCAGTAGAAATAAAAATTTCTCCATAAGGCCAAGCACTTCATGTAAATCAATGGTCACCTTTATAAGGTGTGTGAGGATGGCCTAGTTCGATGGTGCGTCCTTGATGAGCATACACTGCAAGTCCTCCAAGATGCTCATGAGGATCCTTATGGGAGCCACTATGCTAGATGATGCACGATCGTTAAGATCCTGCTTTAGGATATTATCAGCCTATAATTTTTAGGGATGCATAATGGTTTTCCTGATCCTATGAACAATGCCAGAGAGACGACGGGATGACTGCACAAATGGAGGAACCTCAACAGTGGATCCAAAAACTACAGCCCTTTGACATCTGGGGCATCAACTTCATGGATCCCATCACACCCCAGTCCAATGGAAAGGCATACATCATCATCACTGTGGACTATTGCACAAAGTGGGTAGAGGCAGCAGCCATCATTGATTGTTCCTCAAACACTACTACACAATTTGTCCAATAGCAAATCGTAAATAGGTTTGGAGTGCCACCTGCACTCATCTCAGACAATGGAACGCATTTCATTGGCATCATCTTCCATAAACTCATGCAATGCTTTGGGGTTACCCATAAATTTACAACACCTTATCACCCCTAAGCCAATGGGAAGGCTAGAGTCACCAATTGGGAGATCACCAAAATCCTCACTCGAACCATCAATAAATATAGGAGGGATTGGAGCATCAAACTTAATGATGTCATTTGGGCCCATCGCTCCACTTGGAAACTTCCTATAGGTTACTCTCCCTGTGAGTTAGTGTATGGTAAGCTACCAAAACTTCCAATCTAAGCAGAACTTTGAACACTATCTATAGCCTGTGACTTGGATCTTGACCAACCAATAGCACAACGTGAACAACTTATCAACCTAAATGTGCTCGATGTGAATTGACTTGTGGCCCTATCAACAAATGAGATACACAAGGCCAATAATAAAAAGTGACATGATCTAAGGATTCAGAAGGTAACATTCAAATGTGGAGATAAAGTACTTCACTAGAACCCCACACACGTACCACAACTGACCAAGTTTCAAACACTGTGGGAAGGACCTTACATTGTCTCTAAAACCTTCCCATCCAGGGCCTTGCTTATACAAAAACTTGAGGATTCCATGAGAATGCATTTGGTTAATCGGAAATAATTAAAACCTTTCTGTGAACTCCACCAAACTAGTGTTACTGCCTCATTGTCACAAGGATAGCCTCATTTCATTTTCAAGTCTCCTCCTCCTAGCCTAGTCATGGGGGAGACTATCCTGCATGCTGATCCATTCTACTATGCTCCTCACTATTTTTGGAACTTTTTATTTTACACTTTTTTATTTTTCAACATCGTTCATACAGTTACCAATTCTTACTAAATTTTCCTTTCTTTAATTACTTTTCCATTTCTTTGTTGCTTATTTATGCATGTGTGTGTGTTTAATTTCCAATTGGTTGCTAATAAGTCATCTTATTATCATCAGGTATGATGCTAGTGGTTTTCATTGTGATGGTTTTCATGAAATAGTCCACCTATTTTATCTCACTCCCACCCTTGCATTGTTGTTCTTACAATTTATGTCTACTTTCATCTCATAAAATTGGTAGTGAGTCCACATCATCCACCCATTCAACCACTCCATGGTTTTCCGCCCTTTGGAAACATGCAAACCCCTTCTCTTAAAAAAAATTTAATTAATGTGTGACTTGTGTAGTTCCCAAACTTAGGGATGACCCAATGGTTTGAATCAGGTGTGACTTCAAGGGAAATGAAACATTTGTCATCCTCTTCTATCCCTTAGGTTGCGGGAGTGTCCTTATGGATTTCTTACCACTCCAAGTTCTTCTCTATAAGGAAGATCCTTAAAAATTTAACCTTGCATGGTGTGGTCCTCATCGCAAAAACACAAAAAAAAACATGATGATTCAAAGCACACCCCTTGGTTGAATGCATGCAACCAAGCATGTGTCTTTGCATGGTGTGGTTCCCACAAAATCACAATAAAAACAAAAATAAAATCCTAACTATGTGGGAATTCAAAGCACACCCCTTACACCACCTCTCATGGGCCACAAGCACTAGTTATGGGAATCACTCCATCCCCTCTAACTTAGTCCCATTTCACTTCCTTCCTCTCACACTAGTTGGAGTGGTGGTTCTCTATGGGTGCATTCTTGTACACTTGGGGGGTGGACAAGCCTTCACATGTTGTTGTAATGTCACTATATGTGGTTGGTTTTGGGTCTGAACTTGGGAAANTGCACAATGAACAAAAATGTAATGCGCGACGAGGGTATATATAGAGTTTTGGTGTTGCGTCGACAGGGCTACATATACGCGGCCGTGTATACGCAAGGGCTACGTATATGGGGCCTTATATACATAGGGGGTTGCACTGATTGAAAGAATTCGCTTGACAAAGGAAGCCAAAAAAAATTGATTAAAAAATACCAAATTAGAGCGGTTGAGGAGCTTGAGAGACTAGGAACTCGGTTGGGAGCAAGAGGAAGGTAGGTAGGTGCGAAAGGGAGTCAAGAGTATGAGAATGTGGTGAAAAAGAACTCCATGGAGGAGAAGTTAAGTGATGGGTATCATGAAAAAAATCCACCAACAAAATCTAGAGGATGGGAGACTAAAAAATGGGACCTGGGATATGCAAGTAGTTCCTCCCCATAGAAGGCAGTAGCTGCAGTAGCCCTTGCATATTCTCAACACTGGAGTTCATGGGCCTTGAGGTCAAGAAACGATGATCACAAGTTAATACTTGCATCCATGAGAACCTGCCGAAGCATAAGGAGTTCATGAAAATCACGACAAACCATCAAAACATAAGATGGATAGTGAGGTGAGTCATGGAGAGAAATGNCATACTCTTGACTCCCTTTCGCACCTACCTACCTTCCTCTTGCTCCCAACCGAGTTCCTAGTCTCTCAAGCTCCTCAACCGCTCTAATTTGGTATTTTTTAATCAATTTTTTTTGGCTTCCTTTGTCAAGCGAATTCTTTCAATCAGTGCAACCCCCTATGTATATAAGGCCCCATATACGTAGCCCTTGCGTATACACGGCCGCGTATATGTAGCCCTGTCGACGCAACACCAAAACTCTATATATACCCTCGTCGCGCATTACATTTTTGTTCATTGTGCACACAAATTGGGGGGATATTTCTCAATTTTTCTACCTCACTTCTTCCCAAGTACCTATGTTTTCTATCACATGTCTGCATCAACCTATCCTTCCCCTCTTTAGCAACTGAAGGTATGCTCTTAGTCGTGGTGGGGGGGGGGGGTGAGGTCTATTGTAATAAAACTTAAAATTAAATTTAAGATATATAGACTTAGCACCTCTTAAAGGGAGAAATAGAAACAATATTCTAACCGCAACTCATGCCTTATTTTCTTTGCTTTTAACCCATCAACTAACACTTCAAGTAGTTTAATGGGATGCATGTGCCAGTACCATAACTTAGTCAAAGTGAGAAGGTGTATGAGGGCCATTTTGAGTACCTTATGCATGATATTAATTAGTGGTTATGTTTAATTATAGATGGTACCAAAACCAAGGCATCTAAGAGGAGAAGGACCATCACAACCAAGGGACAAGTGGCCATGAATGAAAAGAGGATGAGGTGTGCAGCACCCAAAGCACGTGGAGGGCTCCCATGCAACTAGCCCCCTCCGTAAAGGGCCTGATGTGGAATCTGTTCATCAGATTCTTGAGAGGAGATCCCTAGTGAAAAATCACAAGGGGATGAGACTCTAGTGATAGCACCGTGGCTTGAGGTCACCTTGACCCAGGCATTTCTTGACACTATCAAGTCAAGGGAGGTGCAACGAATGGTCTTGCAAGAGTTAAACTTTGGACCATTCCTTGATAATGCATGAAAAGAGGTGGGGCTCCAATTACAAAACTCTCCTATGTGGCCAATCATCACAACCAGTGGTGAATGGTACTTAGGAGAAACTTACCTCTTCTGGACAAATCGGCAGTTGGGGTCCAGAGTAAGAATTAAGGATATATGTGTCTCTTACTCTATGGAAGCAATCACACAAGCTCTAGGATTGCCAGAGATGGAAGCTGATGTGGCAGACATTCCTAAGTAAGAAGATCCTAAGGTAAAAGGGGAATGGATTAGGTAGTGCTATGGGGTGGATCGCAAAGAGTTCGGCACTTTGACCACCGCAGAGAGGTTATACTCAAAGATTGCATCTTATCACTTAAACCCAACAGTGAGACCCAACAACATCACTACCTTATCCACTTATGCATGTGCCATCCTAAGTAGGAATTTTTGAATGAGCCTTCCATAATTATTATTTTTAAAGATTGAGAAAAGATTCGTTGAAAGCAAACATGGAAGGTGGGCTCTACCCTTTCCCTACTTAATTAGGAAATTATGCAAACGAGTAGGGATAGCACACTACACCAACAATACACTCCAGCATTCCTTGATTGCCTCATGATAATAAATGATAAAAGACAAGACTTTGACCACCACACAAATAAAGGAAGAGTAGAAACCACCTCCACCACCTATGTAAATAATGAGGTCAGGTTCACAAACCATCGTAGAACATATACGTGAAATCTAACAATCGCTCTTAAGCCAACAAGAGCAATTTGGAGGGACTGGTGGAGGAGAAGACCCTTTAATTTATTGCCCTACAATAAGCCACCTAGAGCAAGTGGCTCGATCAGTAAGTTTGCTAGAAAGAGTAGAGCTAATTTTCTCTATCGCTCGAACATAAGTACTTGCAAGGATCGATCCTAGTGTCTAAAAGTAACAATATCCATCCAATATTTGTTTCTTGAAATTTTAGGAAATGCTACTACTTTTTTGATATTCTTGGAGGATGGAGAGGGGGCGACAGTCTTGGTGATGCAGCACCAAGGATAAAATATTTTAGCCTAAGTGGTTGCTGACATGATTTCTACGACCCTCAATGCACTGATGGCACCTGTACCATATGTACATGGACTCGAAGATGTATAGATGTCTGTTGGGACTTCATGTAGCAGGATTGATGCAACCCGACATGAAGAACTATTAGACTGACTAGTGGGAATCGAGCAATAGCTTCTAGATGTTTTTGATCTTCCAGATAACATCACTGTAACCTAGTCGGAGCTACTCTAAGCAAACGATAAGGGCCTCATCTTGGAGGGGAAACTCAAATTTTCTCAAGAAAATTGTCAACTCTTGGCAATAGAAGTTGCCCAATTAAGGATCCAACTTGCCGATCTAGTTCTCCTCAAGCCCGAACTTACTAGAGATGAAGCTTCTCAATAGCTTCAAGTCAAAATTTAGATAGTTGAGGATGAGCATGATTCGGTGATCTTTGATAAGTCCTTGGTAGATGCTCATGCATATCATCTAAACAAGGACTTGACAGAGGTTCTCTAGGAGAATGTTAGGCTAACCGTAGAAGTCCATCGCCTATGTAATGTGGGTGCTGAAAATGAACACATGAAAAGCTTTATTCACCAATAGCAGGAAGAGCTAGCTAGGGTGAACGTTGATGTGAGGAGGTTGGCCACCAAAAATCAAAATCTATCTATGAAGGAGGTTCGTGCCTTGTGACAGAAATTAGCCATCAAAATTGTCGCTTGGAAAAGTGAAGCCCTTAAGTTTGAGAAAGTTAAAAATCATTACAAGGAACAAGTGGGATTATAGAAGGAAGTGAATTAAAAGCATATTCAAGTCGCCAAGGAAAAATTGAGCCAAGTGCTCTAGCAGCTTCAAGAAGGAGGTGAGGTGTGACAACCCATCTTTGATGGGTTGAATGCCTACAACTAGGCTGAAATGCACCTCAAGGAACTATAGATTAAAGAAATGATAGAATACATGGAGTTGGCCAACATTCGCTATGCAAACCTAGCTATGCTAATAGCTGGAAGACCATGGTTTGATCTTGAAAAGCATGTGGCCACCTTATATTATTTATACAAGGGTGAGTTCCAAGCGCATAAAGTGATAAAATAGAAATTGGAAGTAGCAAATGTGGAACTTGATGTTCTCCGCACATGTTTTGAAGGGTAGAGTGAGGTTGCTGAGAACTTGGCTAGATGAATGAATAATTACCAGTAGCTATAGTCATCAATCAGAGCATTTGACATTAAATGAAAATAGTTTGTGTCCTAGTTTATCATTCTAAAAGAACTCTTCCCTGCACTTCCATGTGCTTGGGAGGTTCCAGTGCTGGCACATATTGGTGAAGCTACTTGGATAGTGAACAATCTTAGAAGCAAGGAAGAGAAAATGAGGGCTCTCTTAGAGGCTTTCTAGTTGCCTCCAGAATTTGCATTTTCTACGGGGCAACCATAATCCATGCCAGCACCACCACATGGACCAGGGGCTAGTGAAGGTCCATCAGAACCACCACCACTAGGGACGATGTGATCTTCTCTAGCAATTTTTGCATCTTTGAGCATAGTAGAACACCTAGGATCATCAGCATGTTTAATTTTTTCTCTAAACACCACCATTCTTATAATTTTTCCTTGTCTATACACTTGGGCACTTGGTGCATTAGTAAAATTTATGTTCTGTCATGTGTGTCAAGTCATGTGTGTTGCAGTAAGAAGTCTAACCTTATAAATTGTAGAGGAACTCGAGGACAAGTTTTTACTTAGTTCTGGGGGTATGATGAAGTGCTAACGAGTTGATGTTTCAAGTAGGCTATATATATAGGGCCCCGTATACATGGTCGCATCGACGTAGCCCCGTCAACGAATCTGTCCATGCGTCTACGTGGCTCTATTTACGCAAAGCCTATTCTAGCTTATAAATAAGTGTGCTTCCACCACACTTAGGTACCTTTTTTGGTAGTTTTAGTAAAGCCCTTGTAGTTTTTTTCAATGAGAGTTAGAATATTTTCCAAGTTCTTGAAGTAGGTGTAAGAAAGGTGTCTGACTCTTTATTCGAGCACTGATGTACCTGATCCCATTGGCATGAACGGTAATAAACATGACCTTTTCAAGCATTCCTTGCAGCAATTGGAATTATTCATTTGATGCATTTAATAGTTTAATATTTCTATGATTTAATAATCCTTAAGTTTTCATTTTTATTACTTTAATTGCCATTGCTCTCTTATAGTTTGTAAAATCCATGAGTACGACCATCTTGAACATAAACCCAACACTTGGCAACCCAGTGATGCTTAATGTATGGTAACACAATAGTGGCTAGGGGATGCTCAAGATGTGCACAGAAGATGGGATTAGATATTTCTGCTAGGAAGAGTTAAGATATAGATTAGGATAACTATAGATTACGTAATATTCAATTCCTTAGTTTCCATTTTAAGAATTAGCCGCTAGAAGATAAAGTGAAAAAGCCATAAAAATCATTTGCCTCAATCTCACTTAACCATTGCAATTAGAACATCACAAGTAAGGTTGGGAAGACAACAACCATTCTAACCCAAGGTTTTGTTGGTTAGGGTCTAGTGTATGGAAAGTGCTTATAGTCTATGGAATTCAACCGAGTTGCATGTGAACATCCGTGATTCGCATGGTTGGGTGTAGGGGTACCTAACTGCTCATAAACATTTTTACTATTTCTTTCTCTATTACATTTTTTTTGATTTACTCTCACTAATCATATAATAAGTGTTGATGATGGTGAATTGTACTATAATAGTGTTGATAGCTAATGTTTGGTTCTTACCTTTGACTTTCAATGTGATGCTAAGATATGGTTCCTTTTGATAAAATAGGTAATGAGTCCACGTCATCTGTTCATCCAATCAACTCTATGGTCTCCCTTGGTTTTGTAACTATACTATCCCTTTTTCTAAGAAAAGTTATTAATAAATTTATGGCTTGGTATTCTTCAAACCAAGGAAAGATTCAAATGGATTGAGAAGGGTGTAACTTCAAGGGAGATTCAATGCATTTCTATTGGCCATTCTTTTGAGTACTTTGATGTTTTTCATGGGTCTCTGCCATTTTGCTATTGACCAATATCAAGAAGTTGACTAAATCAAATAAGTCTTTGCATGGTGTGGTTCTCACTGAAAAAAAAGAAAAATAGAACTTGGTGGGAATTCAAAGCACACCCCTTAGACAAAATAAATGAACATGGGCTACAAGCACTAGTTATGGCACTAGAAAGATATGTTACCCATGCCTAAAGGTTCCCTATAACTAAGGTCCTTTCTCTCTTCCTGCTTCTCTGTTCTTCTCTTGTTGGAATGGTAGTTATTTTTTGTAAGCATTCTTGTTGCTTTAGGAGGATGGATTGGTCACGTGTGTTGACGTGAGGTCACTGGATGTGGTTAGTTTTAATTTGGATTTGGGCTAGATTTTATTAAGTCACCTTAATCACATACTACATAAGGGACTTTACACAACCTTGATTTTGGGATCCCATTCCATTCTCTCTTATCTTTCCATGTTTCTTCCCATATTCCACCTCATTGTCAATTTTATGTGTAGTCTATATCTTGATTGATGTATTGTTATTCTTTAGTAAATTCTTATGGGTAACTTCTTAACTATTGCTTCCAAATGTCATTCCTAGAGACTATGGACTCTTTGTTTTGTGGGTTTGTCAGGGCATAAAGGGAATGAGCCTACTTTGGGGAGGACCGTCTAGCATTCCTTTTTGGTGCAAGTGTTAAGTTATTTCTCATAAACATTTATTGTACTTAACTATTTCTCATTTCACCGCATCTATGACATCTGTTTTCTCTACCTTTCTATGCCTTTATGTTGGCTTCACCGTTGTTATTTTTCTAATCTTCCTTATTCTTTTATTTTCCATCCTATTTCTACCGAAGGTTTGCTCTTAGTTGTGGGGTCTAGTCGCAAATTTTTCCATTTCATTACTTATCTCAACCCTACACCTTGGTGTAGTTATCAACTTACAAACCTCTAACCTAGTATCTACCATATCCACAGCCTAGCCAATGTGCTTCATATCAAGAAAAGGTATCAATTACATTATATATTATCTATCCTTGCCAGTTTGTGACTATGTTATGTGAGAAAATGGTGATCACATGAACAATGGATTAGGATAGGATGGATTGGAACTAGAGCGTTTATGCAAGGAACATGCTTAATCATGTGGCCATGGATGAATAATGGTCTGCACATTTTAGACATCAGCAGCAACATGCCTCATTTTCTTTTCCCTCTTTCTTTTTTCAAGCATTCAAAAAAGGGTCTGGATGTCAACTAGGTGAGGTGTTCACCATAATGGTTATGAACACCAATGCTATAATACATTTGTCAATCCATTCACTGGGCACTTTGAGTTTGTCATTCCACATCACTATCAGTTGTCATTCAATTAATAGTCCCATACCTTCACAATATTTTTTAAAGAACTCGAAGACGAGTTTTCATTTAGTAGTGGCGGTATGATGAGTGTTAATATTAAATCCTTGATATCTGACCGTCAATATCGGATATGCAATATCATAGATGCCAAAGTGATATTGGACATGTGATGTTAGAACTTGTCTCATTACTTATGAATAAGAGACAGGGGCACTTGTTTTTGCATTAGTTTTTAGTTCCTTAGCTGAACTCTTGCAATATTTCCCTTCTAGAGTTAGAATTATTTCTAAGTGCCCATAGTAGGAGTCATAAAATAAAAAAATTTTTATTCGAGCCTTATGTACTTGAGCACACCTTGTGTTCAAAAATAAAGATGAACTTTGTGATAAACCTTGCAACATTCAAAATGGCTTAATTATTTCATTTAAATGTTATTTACTATTATTTTATACTCTCATTAGTTATTTACTATCAACGAATTAGCACACTTAGTATGACCACTTTGAGCATACGTGGAACACTTGGTAACCTAGTAACAACTAGCATTTGGTAATCCCAATAGTGTTACACTGGTTTAGGATGTGTCCAAAGAGTTGGAATGGATTTTGGTGTTAGGACTAGTTAGGGAATAGTTAATTAGTTAACAAATTAGTTATTAAATTACTTCATTTCTCTCTTTTAAGCATCAAGAACATAAAACATAAAACAATAAAAATCACATGCATTAGTTTACTTAACCATACAATTTTTCCTTACAAGTAGGCTTGGGAAGACAATGATCACATAACCCATCCTTGTTCTGTGTAAGTGCATAAGCACTTAATCCTTAGAGTTCGATTGGATCACCAATGAACACTTGTATTCATATGATTGGGTGTAGGGGTACCTAGCTGTTCATGAGATGATAAACATCAAAATTTGGAGATAAAATCAAAATTGAAGCTAACGTTCAATGTTAAAACTAGAAGAAGAGTTGAAATGATGCTACTCATAACTTGAAACATCATTTCTTGTAAGTTGGAGAAAGAATTCTAGAAACTACACTTCAAATGATATAAGACATTGAGTTCAAACTACTAAAGATGACCTTAAGTACAAAAAATTCATAGAATATATCCAAGTCTCTAACTTATGCAAAGAAAGTCAAAGTGGATTCAACACATAACATTTATAGAATTTCTTCTTTATCCATGCTTAACACCAACTCTTCTTGATGGAATTTTTGAAAGATTAAAAACTAATGTTCCAATACCAAGATGATAGGTCACAACTATGAACCCATAAGAGTTATGCATATACTCTTGCATACAACTCTTAAACCCTTCCATGTTAATGTCGCTGAAGAAGTCTGCTCTCTATATGAATTGATAAACTTTTAATTTTCTTCAAAATATTCAAATTTCTGATAGATCACGAATCATGGTTTGGAATTGTAGGATACTACAAGCTATGGTATTACAACATAAGTTGTGGTGAAGATAGCATGACTAGACCAAAATTCATGTTTTAGGATGCTAAATCATTTCACAACTATATCATGAGTCATGAAAAATTTTTCTTATTTGATGTGTTCACCATGAGGTAATCATAATTCATACTTAAATATTTTTATTTTTTATCAAAGATAGCATAAAAAAGGAGAGTAATAGTATGGTAACCTTCCTAGCTAAGGGAAAATTGGGCACAAGGAGGAAGGGGCCAACAACAGCCACAACAACCCTAAGAGGAGGAAGTCAAAGCAACTCATGTAATGTGACCTCTTCAAGAGGATCCCACAGTAAAATATATTTAGCATATTTCCACTATTGAAACCAACTCTTCAAGGTAAGATAAGGTGCTAAATCCAAGATCCAATTTGGAGGTCACATTAATGAATTCTTTCTTGAAAATATCTAAACCGAGTTTTAGAGTTCAATTTTTTGGGAATTTAACTTCGGATCCTTCTTGGAAGTGGCACCTAAAGAAGTCTAGATATTATTATAGGGGTCTCCCATGTGGCCCATTCTTTCCTCCAATGGAGAATGGTGCATGAGTGAGACTTACCTATTTTACAATAACTAGCAGGGAGATGCATCCATTAAAATCAAAGATATCATCATCTCCTACTTAATTGAGGCCATTACAAAGGCCCATGGCTTTCTCAATAAAAGGGAAACTCTAGTAGAGATATCCACCTAGGTATACCTTAAAGCTAGAAAAGAGTGGATTCAACACTGCTATGGGGTGGACGCAAGAGGTATGAGGCACTTACCAAGGTGGAGTATGTGTATTTTAAAATCATAGCCTGTCATCTAAATCCAACGGTAAGGCCCAACAAGGTCCGAGTATACTCTACCCATGCATGTATCTCTCTAAGTTGTAAATTCTTTGTTAACCTTGCTTAGCTCATCTATTAAGAGATAAAAAATTAGTTTAAAGAGAATGATCAAGGAAGGAAGACACTTCCCTTTCCACTCCTCATTTGAACACTCTATAAGAGGAAAAGCATATCATGTTATGCAAAGGACACACTCCACCATGCTCCTACCACATCTTAGTAGGAAGTGATGATACACAAAGTAGCTGCAAAGCTATAAGAAGAGAAGTGGCCACCACCACCACGTATGCAAGAGGCCACACCAGAAGTGCATATAGATGAAAAGAGGCTTCAAAACCTCCATGAGCAATAGTTGTGTCAACATTAGGTTTGATAGGTGGTGAGAAGCCATTGGTTTACCATCCAAAATTGAGTCATCTCAATAAGATCTCTAAGGCCATTAGCTCACTAGAGGAAACCACTAGATTATTCTAAACATGGAAAATGCAAGTGCTTGCAAGAACAAACTCTAGCACTAGAGAAGTTATGGTGTTCATATTTGAACAAAAATTTCCTAAGATCTTTAGGAATGTTGTGAATTTCTTAGTGCACCTCGAGGAAGGTGAGCAGGCAATTGTCCTAGTGATGTAGCACTATGAATAAGAAACAATAGTGGGAGTGGTGGCCAATAGAGTGGCCAAGGCCCTAAATGCTCCTGTAGCAATAGTACTAGACATTGCTATCATGGAAAATGTTCAAACATCCAAGAACAAAGAAGTCATTGATTGAGTGGAGCCCAACATGAGAAGGTGTTGGAAGGAGTGGTGGGAACCAAGCAATCAGTTCTAGAGATCTTTGATCTCTAGAATCAAATTACAATAACCCAGTCAAATCTACTAGAGACTAAGGGTAAACTAATCATTACCAATGTCTAGCTACAAGCAGCCACTACCGAAAATCAATAATTGCCTATCAAAGTTGTAGAGTTACAAGCTTATCTCTTTGATCCCATCATTTTCAACTTGAATCTTACTCAAGAGGAAGCTTTCTAGAAGCTTTAGCAATAAATTAAAGAGGTTGAGAATAAAAAGGACACCATAGTATTTGACCCCTCCTTATTAGAAGCCTTCATATTCCACACCAATAAGGATCTAGCTTAAGTCTACAAAGAAAAATTTGTCCTCTCAAAGGACATTCATCACCTCCATAATGTCAACCAACAAAAAGATCAAATAGTGATATTAATTTGATAATAGTAGGAGTAGTTAGCCAAGGTGAACCTTGATTTGAGAAGGTTGGTAACAAAAAATCAAAATCTCTTGATGGAGGAAGCTTGAGCACTTTAGTAGAAAATGGTTACTAAGGTATCCACATAGAAAAATGAGGCCTTGTAATTTTAATAAGCCATAAAATATTACATGGACTAGGTTGGGCTCCTCAAGCATATGAATGAGAAGGAGATAAAGTTATCCAACATGATGATGAACAAGGCCCTCAAGAAACTTCAGCAAAGGAGTAATATATGGAAACTAATCTTTGATGACTTAAAAACATTCAATAAGGCTGAAATCCATCTAAAGAAGTTGCATATCAAATAGATGACTAAATATATAGAGCTTTCCAACCTCCAATACACAAACTTGACTATGCTGACTATAGGAAGGCCAAGAATAGAGTTACAGAAATAGATGGTTAGTTCTTACCTCTTATATGATGTAGAATTCAAGCACCAGAAATAGAAAAAACAACAATTAAAGATAGCCAACGTGAAGCTTGAAGTTCTTAAAAGTCAATTTAGTTATCAATGATCAATTACTAAGAACCTAGCGAGAAGAATGAAGGACTACCACAAGTTGTAGAACCTTATAAAGATGTTGGACATCAAATGAAAATAATTCACAACATGGTTTGTCACTGACAAGGAATTATTCCTAACAATGTTATGCCTATGGGATATCCTCATACCAACCCACATTGATGAAGCCACGTGGATCACATACAATCCACAAAGAAAGGAAGAGAACATGAAAGCATTGTTAGATGCTTTCAAACCTCCACCAAAAGAAGCACCAATAGTAGGACAACCTCAATTGCCTCTATTGATCTTTTGATATGTTAGAACCTAAAATAAAATAAAGAATTAATATTTTATGTATGTAATTATAATTTTGCAGGGCCATGAAAAAGAAGTTCACATGGAGATCTGAAACTTTAAGAAGTGAGATCTATGTTGAGATGTCGAAATGAAGATTACATGGACAAGATGAGAGCATGCATGAAAACGGAGTCTACAAGATAAAAAAAGATTTTTCAAAGACTTCCAAGATGTTAAATTGACAAGAAAATTTCTCAAACTCCAAAGTAAAAAAGTAAAGTAAACATCTATGAAAAATAGCAGTCGTCTATCTTTGAAGATAAACATCTATAAGTAGACATCTACTTTTCTAGGTAGACATCTCTCCTACATTAGGGGCTATCTTAGATAGATGTCTATACTAGCTATTACACAAATTCCAAGGATTTTTCAGAAACTTTGAGTCTATCAGACAATGTGAAAATCTTAGATATTATGCAAGTACTATTCATAGATAGATTCATCATTGGCTCTCTAAATGAATTTATCTCTGCTCTTCATTGTATCATCAATTACATGTGTTGATTATAATAATCCTTAAGTACAAGGATCTGTAAATTTAGTTACACTCTTTCCTTGTTTCTTTCTTTTCTTTCTTGTAGCCCTATAGGGTTGATCTGCTTCTCATAAGAAGGCATCTTTGTTGAGCTTGTCAAGATCCTGTGGGATTAAGTAATTTTGCAACATCAAAACACTCTAGTGTAGAGCACAATTTTGTAAAGGTTGTAGGATCCTCTAAATAATATTTTGACCTTGTCAAGACCTTATAGGATTGAGTGGTTTTGTGATGATGAAACACTCTGAAGAGAATCTCAAGGATTTTACAAGGTGTTGTGCCCTTCAAATCAAATTTTGAAGAAACAAATTCTGTAGGTGTGCATGGATTCTACCCTCTAAGTATGAATGTATCCAAGTTGGGAAACCATGTAAAATTTGTATTTGTTTTTAGTGGCTTCATTATTCAAATTGAAAAAATTATTTAATCCCCCTTCTAATTTCTTGATTAATTAGTGGTATCAGACCTCATTACTCTCAAGTTCATGTTTCAAGTGTCAAGAGTGAAAAATGGAGGGGATGTCCCACAAAAATCCACCAATGTTCGATGGATTTGACTTTGCATATTAGAAGGTAAGGATGAAAGGCTTCTTTGAGTCTATGGAATTCAAAGTATGGGAGTCAATCTTGAACACTACACACCATCCATCAATAGTTCCTCAAAAGCACTCAAGCCACAAAAAAATGGACTACTGAAGAAAAAGATAAGTTCATGTATGATTCTAAAGTAAGAAATTATTTATATTATGCCTTGAATCAATCAAAATTTAATAGAATAGTTAGGGGTAAGACCACTAAGAACATATGGAAAATCTTAGAGGCTACCTATGAGGGCACATTTATAGTTAAACAATCAAAACTCTTAGTATTGCAAAGAAAATATAATAAGCTTAGAATGAAGGAAGGAGAAAAGATTAAGGATTTCTTCTCTAGGGTCAATGATTTTGTCATGGAAATTAGAGGAACAAGCAAGGACTTTCTTGAAAGCAATGTAATTATAAAAATTATTAGAAATTTATAGCTTGAGTTTAGATCCAAGGTCACTATTATGGAAGAAATCAAAGACTTTTCACTACTTAAATTTTAGGAGCTTCAAAGTTCTATGATTTCTTATGAGATGAATCTCATAAGTGAAAGAGTAATAAAGGAAAATCCTATTACCCTAAAATCAACATAAAAAGAAAAGGAGCCAATTGAATAAGAAACAAATAGCGAAGACAAAATAACTCTTCTATCAAGAAGAGTTCAAAGACTTCTTTTAAATAAATGAAGGAGCTTTAATCAACTAGGCCCTAATCAATCTAAATGTAAAAATTTTACTAATTGAAATTTTGATGAATTTTCCATAGAATGTTTGATTTGTGGTGGAAGAGGTCATGTGGCTTCTAAATGTCCAAGCACTAGCAAGTTGTAATGGAGAGATAAAAATGAAGCTAACTAAAAAAAGAAAAACTTCTACATTAGCTAAGATTATGAAGAACAAAGAAAGGAAGAGGTAGATAATACTACAAAGAATTCACATCTCATCTGCATGGCTCTCATGAATGATGACGACTACATAACTAAAGATGATGATCAAGTAATTGAAACTAATGAGGAAAGGTATGATCTTTTGTGCAATGAACTATTATCCTTCCAGAATCTTCTTATAAAGATAAAGAAGGCTATGAAAGAAAATGATCAAGATTTATCTCTACTTAATGCATAATATTTACACCTCTTACAAGAAAGCTCAGACCTAAGGGCTGAGAACAAAAAATTAACCTTCTCTTGTGAGAAGATGGAAAAAGAACTAGTAGATACCAAACTTGTGAATGAAAGGCTATTTAAAGGAAATGAATCCCTTCACATCATTCTAGGAAAAGAAAGAAGTCCACACAATAAAAGTGGACTAGGATGCTACCAACAAGGAGACAAATCTACACAAAATGCATCCAAGAAAGAGACTACTCCAAAGATTGAAAAGACAACAAGTAATACTTCCAAACAAAGAGCAACTTCAATGTTTGATCACTTTAATCACAATCAAAATATTAGATGTTATTATTGTAAAATATTTGTACATAAGAAATGGGATTGCAATTTTAAATATTACCACATGAGCACTTGGTCATATCATAAGACTCATTGGTCTTACCCAAATGCACCTATAAATAAATTCTTGAAAGACAAGAAGAAATAGAGGAGTTTGTTGATCCATTAGATATGTGTTCCCATTCTCAATATACCTTTACTTAAAGGAAAGAGGAGCCTTTGTAAGTATTCAAAGAAACAGAGCTTCAACCATGCTAAAGCTAGAAAACCTAACACCAAGCCTTAGAAGTTAAGGAAGAAGGAACCTACATCACCTCCTTGAGCATCCCCTTAGTTGAGAAGGTCAAAATCAATTAGTAGCTAGATGAGATTTCAAAAAGTTTCTTAAGCCTTGTGATCATACTATTAGGATGATTGAAAAGAACCTCTCTTACCTTCATAAGAGAATGGATGTAGCTAGAATACCTCTTTCTCCAAATGCATAGTAGTTTAAGGAGATCATCACTTCTTTCATTTTAGATAATTATGAGGACTTTCTAGCTCTAACTAGATGCTCATCTACTACTAGACCATCCTAGGAATATGACTTGAGAAGTGCATTTAATTATAAGGAGATTGAGGCACCATCCACTCATGTCCAAGAGGAGATCCCTAATCCTATGTAGCATGGACCCAGTTCTCACACTCATGATGATGCTTCATAGATATTTAAGTAGTAGGCTATGGAGAGCATCTTTGGACGTCTTCTTAGTGAAGACCAGATGATCCAATCACATATTAGAGGAAGGGCACTTTCTCATCTTCCTAGAAGCCTCCACCTATTTTATAATAGTTTTAGGTGAGGCTATGTCCCCGAAGAAATCTTATAAA
This sequence comes from Gnetum montanum, assembly GCA_015680685.1. Classification (NCBI taxonomy): domain Eukaryota; kingdom Viridiplantae; phylum Streptophyta; class Gnetopsida; order Gnetales; family Gnetaceae; genus Gnetum; species Gnetum montanum. The sequence goes on along the minus strand of MNCI01027126.1, from coordinate 20,325 downwards.
TGTTCCATCATTAGATGATGATGATGAGCAGCATATCTCCAACATAAGCACCAATAGTAATGATGGTAAAAAGGAGACATATAAGCCTTCTCATGTAGTAGCTGCTTCTGATGATGAGTCTAATGATGCTACTAAGGTCAATGCTTAGGTTCCTTTAGTGTTCCCTCATTTTGGATGATGTCCTAAAAGGGGGACAAATTATGACAATTTTTGTTGATCATGTTTATATACATGAAAAGTTGCATTTTTGGTATAATTTGAGAAAGGTTTAGCCTTGGTCAATGTATGAAAACTTATTAGTGTTATTAATTTTTCTTTAACATATTACCTTAAGCATTTTATTCCTGTTCCAACATTAACATCTGCTAGCATAGGAATTTATAAGTATTAAATGATTCTATTCTTTATCATTTAATTTATATGCAATGAATGCTACTAATCCATTTTCTTAAGTTTTAGACATCACCAAAAAGGGGGAGACTATTGACCTTTGGTATCTCAAAACCGTAAAGAAAATGGAAATTGTAGATTATATGTATATAATGATAGTTTTGTACAGTGATTAACAAGAAATTCACATGGAGATTTAAGAATTCAAGAAAAAGGATCTACATTAAGATGTCAAATTGAAGAATACATGGAAAAGATGAGAGCATTTATGAAAATGGAGTTTACAAACTAAACGAAGATGTTCCAAAGATGTTCAAGATGTCAAATTGATAAGTGAATGCCTTAGACTCCAAAGTGCAAAAGTAAAGTAGATGTCTATGAAAAATAGAAAATGTCTATTTTTGAAGATAGATGTCTAGATGTAGATGTCTACTTTTCTAGGTATACTTATCTCTTACATTAGGGGCAATCTCAAATAGACATCTAAACTTCAAAGTAGATGTCCATACTAGCTATTTGATAGAAATTGCACAAATTTTGAGGAGTTTTTGAAAATGTTGAGGCTATAAGACAATGTAAAAATATTTGGAATTGTGTAAGCACTGTTCATAGAAAGATTCATTATTGGCTCTCTAAAAAAATTATCTTTGCTCTTCATTGTATCATCAATTGCATGTGTTGATTGTATTGTGCTTCAAGTACAAGAATCTGTAAATTTAGTTACACTCTTTCCTTATTCCTTTCTTTGCTTTCTTGTAGCCTTGCAAGGTTGATGTGCTTCTTGCAAGAAGATGTCTTTGTTGAGCTTCTCGAAATCCTAAAGGATTTACTGATTTTGCAATGTTAAAATAATCCACTGTGGATTTTGATTTTGTAAAGGTTGTTGGATTCTCTAAACCACATATTTAGCTTATTGAGAGCTTGCAGGGTTGAGTAGTTTCATAATGACGAAACACTCTAAAGAGAATCTTAAAGCTTGTATAGGGTGTAGTACCTTTCAAATCACTTTTTGAAGAAACAAACTTTAGAGGTGTGCACAGATTCTACCCTCTGAGCATGGATGTACCCAAGTTGGAAAATGACATAAAATTTTTGTTTGTTTTTTATTGCTTCAGCACTAAAATTTAGGAACTTATTCAACCCTTTTTCTAAGCTCTTAATTCACAATGTCCACCACCATGAGTGTCAATGCCTGGAGAATGACCTTAAACATCCTAGTAGCCTCCACCTCCTAGCACTATTTGAATTTCACCTCATCTTCAACAATCTAAGAAAACCTGCCATCATTTTTATAAGGGTATCCAATTTTGTTGTCATGGACACCAATATTGTAATTTCATACAATCCAATACTCAAAGTTAATTAGTTAATAAATTCCATACTTTACGAATTTTGTAATAAGCTCAATTTCACTTTTTTTCACTCAAGCATAAGTTTTCACTTAGTCATGCCAGTATGATAAAGCATAGTCAATTAGATACATCAACAAGTGTGTGTCAATGTAGCCCAGTCAATGTATCTCCATTCCATGCATCAATGTTGACATAGATCCAGCCTATATAAATGTACATACCCATCACATTTATGGTACATGAATTTAGTAATATAGTAAATCTCTTGTAGTTTGTTGTTTTCACAATTAGAATATTTTCCATCTAAGTGCATGTAGTATGAATTAAGAGATTGTACGAATATTTATTCAAGCATCATGTACTTGAACACTTTGATGTGAATGAAAATAAAGATGAGATTTCTAATATCCATTGCTGTAGTTAGATTATATTAATCTCTCTTAATTAGCACTTTATTTTACACATATTTTATATTTTATGTTATAATAACTAAAGTAATTAATATAATCAATAATGAACACATAAGTGTGAGCACTTCAAGCATAATGTATAACTCTTGGTAATCCTAGCAATGGCCATTTGGTATGCCCAAATAATTACAACTTGGTAACACAACAACAAGTTTAGGATGTGTACAACAAGTGCATATGGATACTTATGCTAGGATAGTTAGCTTTAGAATTATTAGATAGTTAGAATAGTTAATTAACAACCATTCATCTTTCCACTCAACACTTAAGCTAAAAACATATAAAAAATATAAACATAAATAAATACCATATGCCTTAACTCACAATTCACCATACATAAAAGTATACACAAGTGAGAGTTAGGAAGACAATGATCATATAAGTCCTTCAGTCACAGCCTTTTTCTATAGGCACACTTAGGAGCTAAGTCCACACAATTCAATAGGATTTCTAGTGCACGCTTGTGATTCATATGGTTGGGCATAGAGACTACTTGCTACTCATCAATATTGAGTGATCATTTTATGTATTTAATTAAAAAAGGTATTATATTTATAAATATAGTAATCCAATATAGAAATATACATTCAAATGAATTTTTTGATGTATTTAGATGTATTAAGCATTTAGTTATTGTTGGAAAATATTTCATAAAATCATTTAAAATTTTAAAAAACAATAATTATATCAGTATTCATATTATACAAGTATATGTATGTATGTGTGGAATACATACTCCCTGTATATATTGTTGATGTGTTCTTCTATGCATTTAGGCCTACATTAAATATATCTTAGATGTAGTCTTTAAGTGTTTATTTTGACAAGGCCTTTTAGTTTTGCAGCTTGTACAGTAACTAAACAATGAGAATATCTTAAATAGCTTCTAATGTAATCTTACCTAGCATAGTATCCAAACCACGTTAACATAATGTAATCTGACCTAGTTACAAAAAATCAAATTTTCTATGTCATCTAACTTAAGGCTAATATAGCATGTCACTTGGAAGTGATGACATAGCTCATCTTGGGAATCAAAGACAAAATATTTTTTTATCAACCACTATGCCAAATTATAATGCATAACATTGCTATGTTGAAATAGTTTAAACATTTTGCCTATAAATACATGTTACCTAAGGGTGAAAATCATTGGTTTTAGTCATTTATAGCTAAACTCTTATAGTTTTATTTCATGATTTCTACTCAATTAGAAAATTCTCATAATGTGTTTCAAAGTTATTTAAAAAATATTTATTCAAGAGGTTAATCTTAATTTACAATACTTCAAGCACTAAGATTGATTTATAATACATTACAACACTTTAACATTAGCTTAATTTAACTATCTTACAATTTATGTTTTACATAATTTATATTTCCAAATCATTAATAATATTAATTAGCTTAATATTTACTTTTACACTTGTTGTTAAAACACTTAAATGAGTATTCCAAAACCTTGAGTGCTAAATAATATTCACTTAGCTCACTTAGTAGTTAGCTAAATTGGTTTGTGTAGTTGTTAATTAACTTAGGTTGCTTAATAGTTAATGCATGGATCCAGAGCACATAACAAATTCTTGTCACTCTTAGGACTTTATTCTCACTTGCATATATAGTTAATTATTGTTAGTTTAGGATTATTTCTATTTTTATTAAAATAAAAGTATAATACATCAACAATATGACTTGGTCATGATTAACCATACATTGTGAGCAACTACAACTATAAACTAGAAAAACAACAACTTGTGATCCACTAATCCTACTTCTAAATGTTTAGCCAATCTAGGCTTGGAATTTTACCTCTTATTTGCATATTTAAAAATTTTTTGAGTATTTTACAACTATTTTAATAGGTGTCCAATTTTATGAAACATTCACTTTTATGAGCTTACTATTATAAATACAATCAATAGTTAATCAAAAAAATCATTTATATATAGTTAAAAAACTATGGATTGATAAGTCTAGAAATTAATGTAAACATCCTTCATTATTCATATTATGAGGTACCACATTATAAGGATGGAAGTTGTAAATATCATTTTATAGTTCAATACATTTTACAACATGCCTTTTCTTATTATTCTCTACCTTTGATGGTTATTATTTATGTATTATCACTATAATAACGATACTGCTAAACTCATGGTAATGTTAATGTTATGTGAATAACAACAATGAATACTTTTAATTTATCTAAAAACATCTCAAAATACTTGCATTTTTAAGAAATACATCAAACGTAAAGTAGTTGGAAGGGAACTATAAATTGAAATTCCAAGCCTAAGCCTATGTTTTCTATGGATTACAATAAAGTCTACTATGTAAACTTGTATAGATTTTAGGTATGAGAACCACTCACCACCCATAATTTATATCATGGTTGATGAATATACTAGGTGTTTAGGAGTAAGAGTAATTATACAAGATCAATACTTTATGTTATATATCTTCTCATATTAATATATACTAGGAAGCACACATATTANCTTAGAATGAACCCTACTAAGGATGAAAGAGACTATGAATAAAATCCCTCATAGGCCAAGGATCTTCAATAAAGAAAGATATCATGATTAAAGAAACCCTAGAGGAAGGTATAGTTCACACCAACTCAAATGAATCCTCCTTATCTGACAAATTCAATATAAAGGACATAATGGTAAAAAAAATCCATAAAGAAGGATGGAAAGAAGAGATAAAATAAAACCGAAACACAACAATGGGCAAGGACAACCTAATTCAAAGATGGAAATTACCATGATATACAAGAAGGATAAGTCATTATTAGCTATTGCTAGCATGAACTATTTCGGTATTTCTATAGATAAAAGTTCATATTTTTAGCCCTACACAAATCATGACATAGATTGCTATATATTTAAAAAGAAATAAAATAAACTTTTATTTCACATATATTAATTATATTTAATCAACCTACAAAATGATTAATTAATTAAGACTTAAAATGAATATATGAAAAGTATAATGATCAAACTTTAGACATTAAATTAATTATACAACTTTCTTTCTTTTCTTTATTATTATCATTTTATTAGAAATACATCTAAGATATCACAAACTAAATAGGATCATCATGAAGGCATCATGCTCATCCTACTAGACAAGTCTCAAGAAGGCCAATAGATGAATGAAAATCTAATAACTTTTTAAGTGGTTACACTTACACTTAAACACAAGCCTTATAACTTAAGACACAAGCACATATTTAAGTCTTTTCTTAGATCTTTCTAAACTAGATGGTAATTAATAACAATCAAGGTAAATACATGTGTAATCAATTCATGAATTCTCATAAGTATAATAAACTCTATAATTTATAATTCTTCCTTCACAAAAAGTTGTACTTAGGATCACAACTATTAAAAATTATCATGAAGTAATTCTACTAATGATTGAATTAAACTGAATGTTTCCTAATTTTTCTTCTATCATGAACATCTTTGTAGACTATGGATTGTGTGATTTTTTTCTATGGTTTTCTTACATGGGATTTTAACTCTTTTAAAAACTATTTTCATTCATCATGACATAACCTAAGCTCACATCTACTCTTTTCTTCATTCATGAGTTGTTATGAATTGATTCTCAACCTCACAACACTTCTCTTTAGTTACATTTCTTTCACCACTGATTAGCAGTAGAGTATCCCCTACATCCAATCATATGAATTACAACTGTTCACATGCAATCTAATCAAATTCTGTGGATGGAAGTAGTGTGGAATCTATATCATTAAGTGTTGATTGTAGGTCACTATATCCTCACTAAGACTAGTGGTAGCTTTCTCACATATGATTTAGTTCTAATCAGTGGTGAGGTACCCCTATGCCAAACCATACAAATCACAAGCCTGCACACGTGATCCGATCAAACTCTACAAATCTTAAGTTCCTAAGTACACTAGCTCTAGGAAGTGAAATTTAATTAGGATGATCGTTATCTTCTTAGTTCCACTTATGAGGTACAAGTGTATGATTAAGGGCAATTGAGGTATATGATTTTTATCATTTTATATTTTATAAGTTTAATGATCTAAAACAAGAATTAAGGGTAGAGGAATTTAATATCTACTTAATTTACCACCTAGCTAGCCTAACACAAGTACCTATTCCCACTCTCCAAACACATCTTGAATGCATATAGCACTGCTAGGTTACCAAACATTAAACATTTCTAGGTTACCAAGCATTACATGTATGCTCAAAGTGGTCATGCTTGTGTTCATTAATAACTAAAAATTAATTTCTTAATTAAACTACATGAATATTAAATTTATTAAAGAAAATATTAATCTATTCTTAGTGTTGCAAGGATTATCAAAAGGGCTCATATTTATTTCTGTCACACTACTATGCTTAGGTACATCAGTGCTCAAATAAAGATCTGTACACACTTAAACTCCTACTCCAAGCACTTAAAAATATTCTAACTCTAAAATGGCTAAACTGCAAGAACTTTGTTACTTTATTTAAAAACTAATTCCAAACCATGTGCCCAAGCACTATATTTATAGGCCTTCATACATCTCACGATATCAAATATTTGACATCGCTTCTTAGGACTACATATCATTTATCTAATATCAAGGCTTTGATATTGGGTACCCGATATTGGAGCTAGTTGAAATGTGACTCATCATACCCCCACGACTAAATGAAAACTTGTTCTCAAGTAAACAAAAGCAGGAACAACTTCCTTATAAAATATTGGATAGGTATTGTATACATGTACACAATTGGATGTCATTGATGAGGCATGCAAAAGGGTTTGATTGTGAGAATGTCTAAGGATCAAGAACCTAACTAATCTAACTGAAAGAGATGCAAGTGGGTCCTCCCCAAAGTAGGCACAAGCCTTTTATTACCCTTTTATAACTTCAAACCAAGGAGTCTATGGGTCCCATGGATGATTAATGGTTATAGAAAGTTAAGTACAAAAACCTGGAAGAAACTACCTAAGAATTTCAACACATCAAACCAAGACATTGTATGAAAATATGAAACCAGTAGTGAGGTAAGACATGGAAAGTAGAGATGGATAACGGAGAGAGTGGAATGAAGTTCCTGATTATGGTCACATGAATTCCCTTGTGAATATTTTTGTTAAATGACCTAATAAAATCCATCCTTATTCCAAACCAAAACCAACCACATTCAATGACTTCGGATCACCATTCCAAGACCAGTCCAACCCCCTAAGATATAAGAGAACTCCCAAAAAATAACCACCATTTCTTATTAAATAAGAAAAGAGAAGTAGGAAGTGAGGAAGGGCCATATTTAGAGGGGACCTTTAGGCATGGGTAACATGTCTTTCTAGTCCCATAATCGGTGCTTGCAGCTTATTTATTTTGTCTAAGTGGTTTGCTTTGAATTTACATCATTTTTTTTCTTATGAGAACCAAACTATACAAAGACTTATTCAACTTCCTATTATTGGTTGAAAAATAGTAAAAATCCATGAAAATACACAGGCATCCAAGTAAGTAGAAAGCTACAAAGAGTACCAAATCCCCTTGAAGTCACATCCTATTCAAACCTTTGAATCCTTTCCAATTCTAGAAACTACCATGGTCATAAGTTTGTTAAACATTTATCAATGAAAAAGGGACCACACATTTCCAAAACAAGGAAAACCAAAGAATTCTATTTCATGAAAAATAAACCATGTCCTAGTTTTCTGTAACAAAATTCAAAGCTATCAAATAACTAAATAGCACATGCCCACATCAATCAAACACATTGTACCTAGTTGGCAATAAAGCATGTTATTACTAAAATATAATAAGAAAATCATATTCAAAATAAAGTAAAATATACAAGCAAGTGTAAAATAATTAAGAAAAATAAAACATACTAATGATATGGTAAAACAAAATCTTTGAAAAATTAATAATGTAAAACAAAAAGATGGAAGGTAAAGAATGTGTAAAATAAAAATTTGTAAAAGTAACAAGGTGTAAAAAAAACATGTAAAACAAAAAGAGGAAAAACTAAGAAGCTACATATATAGTTAGCATGGAGGGTCATCTCCCCCACAACTAAGTTTGAAGGGAGAGATGCGACATGTCAAACATGGTTGTCCATCTGCAGTGACGTTTGTTGTTCTGGCCTATGTTGACTTGTGGAAAGGTTTTTTTTTATTTTATGTTAACCAACAGACTATTTTTTGGGACCTTAATAGGTTTCCAGCATATTATGTTGCTTGTAGAATCAACTGTCAGGCACTAGGTGTCCTTTGGTTTAGTGACTGCAACATAGATGCACTTGTGAATTTTAGGTTTAATTAAACACTAATTGCATGTAGTAATGCATATCATTTTGATGAACCATAACTTCCACATGTAGTTGCACCCATATCACTATATGCAATACATGGAACTTTCTTTCTCTTGATCAAACAAAATTCATTCTCCTTGGAAATCTCCAAGGAGAGGTCATGAATGCCTATTCTCACATCAATAGTGCTACACCAAGCTATTCCCATAATGATAGAAAATTCCTTGTTGTAATTGTCAACCTCAATGACCAAGAAGTCAGTAGGATAATGCCACCCATAGATAGTTCTCATAATGTTCTCCACCAATCCAAAAGGAACAATGATGGACTAGTTTGCTAACTCAAGATGAATGTCACTTTTCTTGAGAGGTGGTAGGTTCCAAGATTTGTACATTTCATAAGAAATTAGATTCATGTCAAACCCTGAATTAAGAAGAGCTTTGCATGAATCGTTTTTGGAAATCTATAGGTAAATGAAAGAACTTCTAGGATCAGATAGTTTACTGGGAAGATTGCCAACCTTGATCTAATCAGATATGGCATAATTTTATCATGACTATGAATGCCTAAGGAGATGTTTAATTTGAAGGGACCTTGATAGGTTTTAATGCAGAGGATGGATGAGAAATAGGGTGTTTGGCCACATTAGTTTTTGAGGGCTTTTAGGAATTTTGATGTAGAAGAATGGCCTCTTCTAGGATCGATGTTCCAATCCACTTAGCTATGAAAGTGACTTTATGTTGATAGCCCTAGTAGTAGTTCATTACTATGGTTGAGCAAGAATTTCATCCTACATGGATGGAGTAGGTGGTAATGGAGCTGAGGGTGTAGGAGCATTGATAGAATGATGAGGAGGATAAAGGTAAAAGGTGGTATCCCTTCTTGCATGTGGAGAATGAGTTTGATAATAATCAAGAGGGTAGTAGTGAGGTTGAAAAGTAGAAACATGACTAAAAGAGTCATGTGGAGACAAGGGTTGTTAAACATAATACCAATAAGGATTAGGTTGTCTATAAGGGTATTACTACCTTAGTGATGCTAGTGTCCATGACTATGGTTGCTACCACTACTGATATTTCTTGTACAATTGTAGTGGGGCTCCACTTGGATAGTATGTGAGTTTTTGGTGGAACTACCTAGAGTTTCCTTCAGGATAAGGAAATCTTATGGGTGTTTTCCATTGTGATAGTTGTGGATTCAGGGCATACACCCCAAATTCCTATACGTGTGACATAATAGGGAAACATCCCTTAGGATGTTCATAGTGGCATATGTCACATCCAACATCATCATCCAATTCAGTTTCTACAACTTCCTCTATTGCAACAATCTTACCCTTCTTTGATTGGCATGTTCAGCTTCCTTTCACCTCCTACATTCATGATCACTACCTTGTTATTTTGATTCTTTACTAATTTTTAGGACAACTTGAAATCTTCTACCCATGGAGTCCCATGATCAACCTTAGTCAAAATTTCATATTGAAATTTTTGAAGCAGTAAAGTTTCCTTATTCACCACCTCATCAAATGATGATTCTTTCTCATTGTCACAAAATTGAGCCTCCCTCTTGTGAATGGAAGGATTGAAATTATACTCTTCTACACTTTCTCATTTCCTTAATCCTCCTTCTTTTGCTACTTACTCAATTAATCTTAGGATCTAACAGACACTTAATTCTGATAGTTTCCCTTGGGCATAGATGCTAGGGGTTCTCCTCATTTCTGATTAATTCTTATCTACAATTTGGAAAAGTTGGTCTAGTTGAGAATAATCATGCCTAGGACATTTGTGCAATAAGGAGTAGTATCGACCTATGGTGATGTCTAAGGATTCATGTGTCCCTTGTTTCCATCCTTGGATTTACCTTCTCAAGTTGGACACTAAAGAGTACATTTGATATTTGTCATTAAATAATTCAAGCATTATACTCCATATTCTGGTAAATTTTGATTCTAAGAACTAGTAGAAATTCTTTACTTCTTTAATGAGTGTCTTGGGAAACAACTTAAGCTTCTGCCACTCATTTTCTATATTTTGCATGGTACATGCATCTTGGAAAGCTTGGAAATGGTTCTATAGATATGAGTAATATCCCCCATGGAACTAAGGGATATTGTTCATGTTTATCCTATTAATCTGACAATCCTTTATTTTCCTTGTAGGAATTCTCAGCACCTCTACAATGTTTAGTATACTCTAGGTAGCAAGCAAAGGCTCATCAAGGTCCTGATTTCGGTGCCTACAATGCCCTCTACTACCCCTTCGTTCATGGTGGTTAGTCTCTCTTAAACACTTATGTCACTAATCTTAACTTGCCCAATGGTCCCTTTAATTATCTTAGTCCCATCGGTCATCTTCATCATGGTGCCCACTACCCCCTCTATGGTGATCATGGCCATGATCATGTTCTTGTTTCTTGTGCACATCCTTGCCATAACTCTCCTTCTTGGATCCTCCTTTATCATTGGATCCATTCTTGCCAAAACCAAGATTATGGATCATGGATTGTAGGTTCTGGTTTTGACCTCCTTTACCAAAGTCAAAGAGAGAAATTTCACTGAATGGAAAACCCCCAAAGAAGGGTTCTCCACCATCTTTTTGGTATAGCAAGAATGGGGAATCATTGAACCACTTTCCCTTCATAGATTCATAGAACTATTATAGCTACCAATACCTAAGATGTTGTGCCTCAATGGGATGATAATCCCTGGTGTCACTATCCTACACAACATACTGTTGGCACATTTAGCCATTGTATGGAACAGAGACATGAGATGGTTGAGATGTTCTGAAATATTACAATATAAATATTTCAAATGGCAAGATGTGATTGGGAAAGGTATTGGTTTCTATCATTTTTTTTAAATAAAGAAGAAGAAGAGAAAGAGATGGAAATCACTATGGGAATTTTAATGAATTCTCCCGTAAAATGTTAAGCATAAACCTTAGCCCTGTTCCAAAGGGGAGACGTTGATTTCTTTTGGGACACATCGCACAAATTAAATAGAAAATCATAATTTTTCACCATGGTATGAGCATAAGGTACCAAGGCATCACACCTCTGGGAAGATCACAATATTCACCGGCATTTTGCAGGTCACGATTGAGGGCAATGGTGCAGCAGTGCAGACCACGACCGGAGGCAACGACGGAGAGGGCGGCAGAGACATCAACGTGACATTATTCATGCAGAGAAAAGAAAAACGCGGCTGTGGCAGTCATCAAAAACAGAGGAAAAGAAAGGGACAGACATCAGCATTTCATTTTTTGTTGGACAGAAAAACATAAGCAATGTTGACCGCCTCTGTGACAGGTGAACAAGGCCACAAAAACCCCCTCATGTGTCGCCAAACCCTGCTAGATTTTGTGCTGTTCTGAAACCCTCGTCGTTCTAAAAACAAAAAGAAGAAGTTTTGTCGTAGCGGGAGGATCTGTAAGATTTACACATCATCACAAACCGTGTGGTACAAACGACACAATATTTTCGGCAGTTGCAGGCCTATGAATGTATTTCAAAAGGTGTTCTAGGCGGTAAAAAGAAACAACAACAAATCGGCAATCACCAGTTTATCTGCCCTGGAACCTGCAATCAAAAAAGATATAACCATGCCCGATGCTAATGCCTTTGATACAGGGATGTTTCCTGACATGGCGGCTGAGCCTTCTCCTATGCCAGCAATTGCTGGTAACGATTTTTGGTATGTTGAATCAGTTGCAGGTTTGGTGGCTTTGCCTTCAAGTTCGTCTTTCAGGTCATTCCGAATTTTAGCTATAATTATCGGGATGCAAAAAAAATAAATTAACTACCACTACCACCAATAAGGTGGAGATTATATTATATTTCTATTACAAAATCGTAAAGCTTAGTGGCACTTAGAATTTAAAATTTAAATTAGATTAGATTAGGGATCTAAACAAAGTACATAATACAATACATATAGTGTGGAGCCCTATTTTAGAAAAGCTTGCTTTAAAATATTATTATATATAAGTCATTACCTATTAAAAATTTGCCATATTGATTATCCCATTTAAAGTCACATTAAAGTTAGCATAAAATGCTCCTCATTTTATGTATACTTCCTAACTTCCTAAATCACATAATTTTCTCCTAGCTTATTGGACAAGTAATCCTCTGATTGGTTAGTCAAATTACTTAAGAGAGAAGATAGGAGAGATATTTTTGAGATATTTTTGGGATATTTTTCCTAGGAAGAGGAGAATCTCATTTTTTTGGGAAGTCCTATACACCACTTAAAAGACTTGACATCTCATTT
>MNCI01027123.1:701291-741948 GCA_015680685.1 Gnetum montanum | reverse complement strand
CATAGAAGATAAACCGGAAAATACCCAAAAAATCACATACCTCAGACTTGCTTAACCATACACCGTGACACTTACAAGCAAGCCTGGGAAGACAACGAACGATTAACCCCAAGTGTTTCTTGTGGTGTTAAGGCATTTAGTCTGCGGAGTTCGACCGGATCACACGTGCACGCTCGTATTCGTATGGTTGAGTGTAGGGGTACCTCGCCACTCATCAGCCTCCATAGTGTTACAATTGTAAGCTCATCATTGCTACAATAATAATACAAATGTATGTTTCAAGTTATATCACTTCAAGATATTTATATTATCATGAAATACGAAATATTTTCTTACCTTGGATCTAGTATCTCTAATTGTCTTCTTTCAATTGTTTGATCATTTATGTGTCTTTTTGATGTATTGATTGGGCTTACTCCTACAACTATTCCAATAAGATCTTTAAATGGTAAAAAGAAATGTTAGGTATGAAACAATTAAAATATATTAGTAATTTTACAAAATTACCTAGTTTCTCTTATGAGTTGATATAAGAGTCCAGATTTATGAGCTTAATGAAAGTATAATTGTAATGTGAAATTTCTTTGACCATCTGATCTATTCGATGGATTTTTGAGAACTTGTTTAATACCATTTTATTATCACATTTTGTTTTATTAAATTTTATGTTCTTTCTTTGAATTTTTCCTTCATGAATACAATAAACATTCCCTACATGTAAATTGGCATTTGTTATCTTTGCATCTTCATTGTAGGCTATGACTTGCATAATAGATTCCTATGAAAAGCAATGAGTTAGTAGCTATTCATATTTCAATATATTGCAATGAACATAGATAGAAATAATTGAAGTTGATACCTTAGCGTCCATTACTTGATAAGTTTGTACTTTTTTCCATCTTTGATATTTCTAAAGGGTTTCATACTAGTTTTATATATTACACAAACTTTGCAAACCTAATTTTTGTCATAATGCCCAAGAACAGATAATGGTATGAAGCTTAGTGAAGTAGCCATGAAGTTAATGGACACTATGTTATTAACATAATATTAGTTTTTCTCATAGCATACATAAATAAAAAATCATTTATATTAACTAATATTTATTCCTAAAGTTTACAATATTATAAATGAATTATTCAAAATTGTACCTGTTACTATATCTAGAATTATGAGTGTTTCTTTTAGCCAACTTTTTAAAATGATTTTCTTCATTTATTTTTCTTTGGGCTAATTTTGATTTGTTCATTTTTTCATACTGGTCATAAGAAATTACATGGTAAATTTGTAGGCATGATAATGATCTAACATAAGAAAGTGCAACATAGACTAATCTAGGTTGCTGTGAATGTGTAATATTAACAACAACTTTGTCAAGTTTCATGCCTTATGATTTATGTATGCCCATGCCAGTTTTAATGGTAATTATTTTTTTGAACCAAATTGTAGTGGCATTACCAAAACCATTTGGTTTGAAGAAGACATAAATGATGGACCAGTATAGTTTGAAAAATTAATCAATACTAAAGATGGTGGTGTTGGTTACTTTGTTTCATTGCTATAAAATATATTTATAATAGTTTTAGTTGTTCCATTTACCAAACCATACTAAGTAGATATATTTACTATCAACATTACTTTAGCCCCAATTGTGATTAATATTTTTGCTTCCAAATCTTCATCATCCATGGATATGTACTGATTAGAATAATTACTAATGCTAAGACTTCGACCAACAGGCTTTCCCAAATTATATAACATTTTCTTGTTGTGTTCATTTACTTGACCATTTCTTGCAAATAAGTGTATACTATCATCAAAATTTTTTGATTCTTGAAGAGACATTTCGTTTTGGCTTCTATTCATTAGTATTTCCCCATCAATGTTTGTTGGTGTACAAGTTCTTATATTTTCTAGAAATTTTTAAAAAATTCATTGTTCTTTTGTAAATGTGTCTTATCATAATATTTTATCCAATAAAACAAAAAATGTAAACTCATTCCATAAAATTTTTCCAATACCTTTGGAGTAATATGGTGCTATATCTCGAACTAGAGATAATTGAGCTATATCACCTATGAAGATCATTGACCTACCTCTAAAACTTTCATTACAATGAGGAAATATTTGTCGTAGTCTTGCATCTATTTCTTCTAATAACCTAGCTCCAATAAAACTATACTCATCAATGAGAATATATTTTATGTCCTTCAAATCATTCTGTAACTGATGTAAAATAATATTTTTATTTCTTTCTTTTCCTTTTATGCCTTTGTTTTACTTTGAATATAATGATTTTTAATAATATTCACAACTTCTTATTGTTTGTTATTTAATGTTTATTAATAATTTGTACTAAGTTGCATCATAATTGTAGTATTGGAATTTTTCAAGGAATTGAGAAATTGTAATGCTCTTTCAATTTCATTTTGATCAGTTTTGTTCCATTCATATCAAATGTCTATGTCTCTTCGTCCTAACATATCTATTTGTGTGTGATTTAAAACTTTNTGTGGCGTTAAGGCATTTAGTCTGCGGAGTTCGACCGGATCGCGCGTGTACGCTCGTTTCGTATGGTGGAGTGTAGGGGTACCTCGCCACGCATCAATTAGTTATTTTTTTAATTGTTTATTAATGTACTTTCCAGTTAGCTCTTATCTATTCTTAACCATTTTTTAGGATTCTCAATTGGTTTTTCTAAAATTATAGGGTACACTTGAACTATGGCTTCTTTTTGTCTTTGTTTCCATAACTTATTTGACTTTCGTTTTAGACTGTAAATAAATTTTTTTGTCACCTCATAAAGGTTTAAACCACTCATGTCTATTGGCCTATTTATGTATGCTTTCAAAATATCTTTTGAATATGATTCCTCATTATTGGATTCATTTGTACCTATTTGTTTATATACTTGATTGGACAAATTTAAGTTTACAAAAATTCTACTACATTCTACTAAAGGTAATTCCAACAACATATGGGATACTTATTGTGCTCCTATATTTCTTTCTATTAATGTCTTAGTTATTAGCTTTTTGTAACTTTTTCCAATGTAATCTTCCATGTTATGTAATTTTATAATTTTTTTCTAGCATATCATTATAGGATTTAGAAGTTTTTTCTGCTTTAGCAGCATATTTTGCTATGTACTTCACAACTTCATGTTTTGACAAAACAAGTTGTCAATCTATGTTAGCTCTCCATGTTTGGAAAGCTAATCTATGATGTTTATCTAATCTATCGTCATTTCGTAGTGGCTCAAATGCAATTTCTTTTGACTCACAAATCTTGTATAATAATGAAAAGGTTTCACGCATAGGCCATGGAACTTTGTATCTACAAAGTATATGTAAACATAATATTACAATTTTTTGTAATAGTTTTTTCAAAATAGTTTTCCAAATAAGTTTTTGATATATTACTTGCAATATAATTTTTCATTTTTTAATCATAAGAACATATCCTTTCTACATTTTGAAAGCCTTTGAATTGAGTTAATTAGTTCTATGTAATCTTCATCGACATCTTTGGTAAATATTGTTTCTTTATCATATGATGATGGGTGACAAATATTTGAATTATTTTCCTATATAGATATTATTTGAAAAATCAATATCAAATCTCACACAATATTAATATCAATAATAATGGAATGTACTTATTTGATACCTCAAAAGATATCAATGTAGTGGAAAGTTAAGGGTTCCATGCATGTATAAGATCATCTAAGAAAGTTTTTATCTTGTTGACTTCATCCTCATCATGCTAATTAAATGTGTCTATATTTGGAGCATTTTCTATCCACAAAAAGCCATGTATGTGTGGAGACCCTTGATGTTGCCATTTGTACCTTGACTAGTAGTACATATATTGTGTTACAACATGAGGATTTTAAATGACCATTTGTTGTTTACTTTGTTCTAAATCATTTTTTATTTTTTATTTTTTTGGTAACTCTTTTCATATATTTATGTAACTTAGGCCAATGGATATCAACAACACTTAAGGTGAAAAATATAATAAGAGATTCATTTTGATTCAACATTGATATTAACTATGAGTGACATTTTGACCAGTAAGCTTGTGTACCTCGCAAAGTGAAACTCTTGCTTGGATCCTTTTGTAATTGTTCTTTTAACTCATTGATATGCATTGGCATTTGATTTAAATTCCATTTAATGAAAATTGAGGCTATGTTTTGTGCACAATGTCTCCTAATCATGTTAAAAAGATAGTATCTAAATCTAGGATATCTTGCAAATCTTCCATCTTTATACAATAAAAGATGTTTTGCATATTCATGTAATCGAATTTGCTTACTTTTTAAGTCATAGAAATCGCATTTTCCTATGGGAATGAGAGTAGCGAAGGCCATATCAAATAAACCAGGATAAAAATATTCATTTGATGCAGTTTTATCTATTGTTGGCTAATTAATAGTTTCTGCAACTTTAATTGTATGTAAATTAAGCCAATTTTGAATGAGACCAGTCTTTGTTTTAGAGTCAATTGCATTCATAATTATAGATGATGTAAGTATACTTTCATCATAAAGTTCTTCATAATCATCATTACTTGTTATATCTAGTTCAATGTTATTGATTCATCTTCTAATTCATTCATGTTAATTATTTGAACCTTATCTATGCATCTTACATCATTATTTTCTAGAAGTTCTTCAATATTTTCCAAATTTATTTCAACATCTTGCTAAAACTTATCATTGTGAATTTTAAATTTTAATGCTGCTAGTACTCTTGCTTTGTTGACAATAAAATGATATGTTCCACCGAAATGATCTTTTCTTTGAATAATAATCAATGGTAACTCTTGTAATTTTCAAGGTAGGTTTTTTGCTACTTCTTCTCCATGCTGTGAAAAGCTTATTGTATGACCTCTATATTTTAGTTGACCTCCATGAGCATGCGTAACTTGAATAATGGGATTGAGCCTCACAATTAACATTTCTTCAACTTGGGTTAACACTTGAAGTTCACATAGTTGTTCTCCAGGATCCATATTATTCAATATAGAAAAAATTTTAGGATAGTTCTCATTTTTACATCTTTGACATTCGAATATGCTATTTTTCTTGGTACATAACATTGCAAAATTTTTTTCATTACATGTGTTACATTCAAATTCATTTGTAACAGTTTGAAGACTATTTTGAAATCTTAATTGAGCATTTATAATATTTTGTTTGTCTTCATATTTAAAATTTTCTACATTTTTGCAATGCACATTTGTTGCATGGCTTGGTTGACTTCGTATAATTTTTTTAATTTTTATAAACTTATTTGATCATTAGATTCTGCTAATGTAACATTATTTATTTTAATCTCTTCTCTTTGCATTGGCATAAAGGGTGAGTTGTTATTAGTGTTAGTTATTAGTTTTTTGTTGTTTTCTTATATTAGATTTGTAAATTCTTTCATGTTTTCTTAATGCTTCTAACTCTTCATTATTCATGCTATTTCTTTTTGTTTGTTTATATACACGGAAATATTCTGTTCTTTTAGTAGACATAATATTTTCTAATATTTGACTTTTACTATATTTATAATCTTGTCAATGTAACACTATTATTTGTAATCATTCAAAATCGTGATTTCATTTGAATGGAGATATTTCTTTACTACATACTTGATTTTTGTTATATTGAACTATCTTATCAATGAAATTTTTTTTGAAAAGTTTGTGATTCAAATATAGGTAGCTCTAATAACTTATAGTACCTACAATATTTCACCAAAGAAACATTGTATGATTACTTACATGACTACATGAACAAGAAATATACTACATGTAAAATATATTTTAGTATTATGAAAATCACATTCAAAGGGATCAAAGACATATAGGAGATTGACTATGTATAATTTATTATCATGAATGTTAAAAATTCATAAAAAAATTTTCTTATTTTATTTTCAGTTAGGTTGTTAAATTTTAAAAGCTATTATGAGTTTTTGTTAACATTTTTCAATCATGCTCTGAGTGATGGTTTTATTAGTAGTCAAGATCATACAGATTCAAATATCGTATAATTACTTACATGACTACATGAACAAGAAATATACTGCATGTAAAATATATTTTAGTATTATGAATATCACATTCAAAGGGATCAAAGATGTATAGGAGATTGACTATGTATAATTTATTATCATGAATGTTAAAAATTCATTCATACTTTTTCTTATTTATTTTCGATTGGGTTGTTAAATGTTGAAAGCTATTATGACTTTCTATTGACATTTTTTGATCATGCTCTGAATGATGGTTTTATTGGTAGTCAAGATTGTATAGATTCCATATATTTTTGTTGATTTTTCCTAAATTTTGGTTGATATGAAACAAGTGCAAGTATTCAAATGGAACATAATCATAAAGATAAAGGGCAATTCATTGCATTAACATTACAAGACACAATATATGCTAATGTTTATAGATCTTCATCATAATCAGAGTCTCCAACATAAGGGCTTGCCACAACACTTGGTGGAGTGGATGCTACAAGTCTTCAAATGTTAGTCCACCACTAAGTTCCATATTTAAGATGCATAAATCATACGTGAAAGATGAAGTTGTATTATCTATCTACACATTGTTTTGCCAAAAGTAACTTATATCCCACTTGTTTGTTATATACACTACTTGATAAAAGCAAATCCTAATGGACTGCAAGTGACATGTCTTCTTTCTATAGTGGAAAATATGTAATAACTCATGCTTGTCCAACCAAACCTATCTGTGTATAAATTTTTCACTCTAGGATCTATATAAAAGAAATAATCACTATGATTTGCATCTTTAATAAAAGAGGAAGAATTTTCTATCATCACATATGGATTATGACCAAAATCTTTCCACCATTCAAACCATGCATTGTTGGGTATATTCAATGGATAAATCTCAATTTCATAACAGAAATATGAATTTCCAAATTTGTAAAATGGCCACAACCACCAATTATTTGTCACATTGGTCATGTTCTAAATTTGAACATATACTTTGTGGCAATAATTTCTTGATAAATTGATTTGCTCATCCTTACATATTGCATTCTGGTGATGCAACCTAGATTCATAGATAAAGTTTCTAAAAGTAGATCCATATTGTTGAGAATAATCTTTCATTGCAATTGGTGGCATACATTCATCTAGATCTTTAGTATCACAATTCATTAGTAGATGGGAAGATCGCTTTTGCCAACCTTCCCTAATCAAATATGATCTCATTTGATCCCTTTTTTCATGTTATCCTTTTGTTTTTAAGTGAATAAGCCAACACCAAGAGTAGCCCTCCAAGCACCGAAAAGAGTGCAATTATAGATGCAATGCAATGGACATGGATTGCAATATTTCATGCAAATGACAATAGTTTTGTCAGAATTTACTTTATGCTAATCATGAAAAATATCAACAAGTGTTTCAAAACAGTATGTTTGTTCCACAACATTGTTGTGCATGGCTTGTATGTTTGGTCCTAAAGCAAGCCACAACACTATTGTTCATGGATTGGTGTTGCAAGTAGTTTCCCTAATAACGCTGCTATTGGTGTGTCTAATGAGGCAAGGTAACAATGTAAATGTTTGGCTTATGTGGTCAAGATTATGGTTGTAATTCTCTCTTTATGTCATTGTGCAACTAATTCACATAACAAAAGTGTTTAGAGAACAAGGTGAATATGCTCATAAACATAATCCTATGCAAGGACATTCATGACGTTTTTCTTCTTAATCAAAGTTTCTACACACGACTAAAGTTTTAGTGAAAATTAATAGTTTGTACAATGCAAACTAACATATTCAAGTTGACAAATTAAAACTAATTAGTGTGGAAGGATAGACTTAGCACTATAATCTAGTTTATTTATTCATTTTCAAATAAAAAGTTTGGCAATCCACGCGTTATTGCACTGAACATATTTGTCTATCTTTTTTGTACTTTGCATGACAATTTTCTTTGCAAATATGTCCTAAATAAAAAAAAAATTCTATAAACGAGGATAGGCACCACAAGCATGAGTTTTCATTACTACCAGTATTAAGAATAAATGGTAACATTTATTCAAAAAAATCACACCATTTATTGTTAAGGGTGTGATAAGAAGACGTTTGTAGGCCTATCCATATGTACAATTAAACATAGTTGTTCAAAAAAAAAAAAAAAGGTTAATATTTTGTTGTGCAGCTAATACCAGCAATTAGTAATTGAAACATACTACAACGCAACTGAATTTTCAGGTAGCGTACGTAATAAAACAGACTGCAAAATTCTGAGCCTTACTCTAAAATATGTCTGTTGCTAATATGTTAACATTGGATACATGTACATCTCAAATACAAAGAACTAAATTTCTGAACATTCTCGAAGGCATTGAAGTGTCTTTGAACCGCCTCCTTCAAATCACTTGAATCAAACTGTTGTTTTGCAAGAATAATCGTACTACAAGACCAAACAATGATAGGCTCTAAAATCCTGATTCAAAGAACTGTTTTCTTTTATTTATCCTAAATCTACAGTGTTTATCGTGGTCCAAGGTAGAAAAGTAAGCTATTTAGGAAATAGTAGTGATTGATACATTCTACTTCCATAAGCAACCATTGTAAGAAGTATATTTCAAAATGTTAGGTAAAAAAAAAAAAAAAGGTTGGAGAATTTTGCAAAATTTTTGCGGTGTATAAATGGAACACATTTTTTCGTACACATGATCTATGCCTGAGCTGATGTTTGCAACTTAATTGTAAGAATGAGTTAGTTATTACTGTGGGTCACAAGATAATAAAACACTATTAATTATCAAATAGAAGAAGAAAAATGTCATAGTAACATCCAAAAGAGGATAACTAAAAGATTGGAGTTAAAACTTGAAAATACTTATGATGATGTAGTATAATAATATGCTTCTAAGTTATGGAAGAGGAGGTAAACCATTTTACTTTAAGAAAGTTTTGGATTCAGGCCATTTTTATGTCTAAATTCTAAGTTCAGAGTGAAATTTTGCTTACAAAGTGACTGCTCTGTGCTATATAACTACCCTAGCCTATTTTTTTTTCAAATTCAATGAATAATTTGCATGGATCTCTGTTTGGCTGCTGGACAACCTAGGCTGAAGTAACAACATTGCATGACCCTCTAAGTGTATATATCTTGAGCCGTAGGAAAATTATGGTGACCCACAAATACTATGAGGTGGGGCAACACTGAAGCTTTTTTGCTCATATTTGTAAAATATGCTATCTTCACAGATTTGTGTGTCAGGTTGGCTTGGAATAGAGCTAATAATGAATGAGCACTTGAATTCAAGCCAAGCCACTGTACTTTTTTAGATTGCCTCAAGCAAAAGAATTGACAGGAAAGAGTGATGAGATGAGAGTCTTAGAGGAGACCAAGCCCATGGATTGATCCCATCCCCTCACTCCCCTAAATCCATCAGATAATTCATTAATTCATTGTTCATTAGTTGACGTTTTTTACTTGGAGTAAAATCATTTGTACACAAGTTTCACACTAGAGCCCTCATGCCTATGTATGCACTACTACCTAATGTGACAGCAAAGTACTACTCATGGTAACATGGCTATGATATTTTATGATATTTTTGGACTCATGGGTTGTTTGCCAAGAGGTAAGAGACAAGGCAGGCTACAAAAATACAATCCAAAGAGCTATTCATGTGCCACCCACAAAAATTGATCACTCAAAAAACGCATGAATAAACAAGCAAAGCAATGAACAAGGAAC
The DNA here is from genome assembly GCA_015680685.1 of Gnetum montanum. NCBI lineage: Eukaryota > Viridiplantae > Streptophyta > Gnetopsida > Gnetales > Gnetaceae > Gnetum > Gnetum montanum. Next base: position 732,196 of record MNCI01027123.1, on the reverse strand, counting down.
TATCTTTTGCCACGGCTACCCACCTTGACACCTATTACCACATAAAAATAAGATTGAAGGAGAAATCTTATCAACAAAGATGAGATTTGTTCAAGCAAGCAACAAGCTATCAAATACTTGCTAATACATGAAAATCGAGGTGACATGTTCTTAGAATTTCTGAAATTTCTTAAAGCTTGGTAGCTATGACAAAGCCTCAGCAGCTGGTTTTGGTTGTGGCTCTATTGGTTGTGCATTTGTAGTTGCAAGAGAAGTCGTGGCAAGGAAGTGCAAGGTTTGTGACAAAGGACAGGAGTGCAAAGGAGAGTACTATTTCAACAAATTCATTTCCAAGGTTTTCATAGTGGATCAATCTAAAAATTTGTTTCAGAAATGAATTTTTGCATTGCTGCATGCAGGTTTTTGAACTCAGACAGTTTTTTGATTCAATCAAATAGAGGTGGGCAATTATTCAAAGAAATACTTGGATGGAAATCTTATGAAGAAAGATCAGATTTGTCCAAATAAGCAAGAAAGCAACAACCTATAAAATACTTGCTAATACATGAAAATCCAAGTTATATTTTTTTAGAATTTCTGAAATTTCTAAGACGTTAGCAACTATGACAAAGCCTCTGCTGATTTTGGTTGTGGCTCTGCTAGTTGTGGGTTTGTGGTTTGCACAAGAAGTCATGGCAAGGAAGGGCAATAGAGGACAGGACACGAGTGCAAAGGAAAGTACGGCTACAACAAAATCATTTCTTACGTTTTCACAATGGATCAAATGACATGCCCTTGCAATACTATCTTTATTAATGCGATTATAATACTTTTAGGTCACTTGTTATGATATTTTGATTCACAATAGTAACATGATATATTGCTTGAATAATGTAGATTTGCATTTGTAAAAGACAAGGCTGTGTACAACAAAATGAAATAGTATGTATGATCATCCGTTTTTACATAAGCAAGATTGCCTTCTAGCTTAACTATTTGCCAATTTTGAAGTTTAGCATGATAATCAGCGTTATTGCTTATGTTTCATGCAAATGATAGGCTGTAACCTGTGCACAGGGTTACAAGTCTCTGGTTAGTAATAATGGGGAAAAAAACTCATGGGTGTTTTGTGTTTTTTACCCACGCATGCAAAGATAAATATGATTTCCTTTCTAATGTATTTTTACAAAATAAATGAGGATTTCCTTTCTATACATGTGAAATTTAAGAATTTGAATCCATGTCTAAATAAAAATATCATCTTAAGGAAATAATTGAAATTTGATTAGTAACAATTTATTCCAAAAGATATAGCATGAAAAATAAGAGAAAGCAATAAAACAAAGATTAGATTGTAAACTAAAGAATTAAAACAAAGATAGATCTGATTTCCTTTCTAATGTATTTTTACGAAATAACTTAGGATTTTCTTTCTATACATGTGTTGAATCCATGTCTAAATAAAAATATCATCTTAAGAAAATAATTAAAATTTAATTAGTAACAACCTATTACAAAAGATATAGTAGGAAAAATAGGAGAAAGCAGTAAAACAAAGATTAGATTGTAAACTGAAGAATTGAAAATTTTAGAAATTACAGACAAAGAACAAGAATTAAACTCAAGAATTAAAAATTTTACAAATTAAAGACAAAAAACAACAATTGGAAATCTTGGAAGACAAATATGAAAATAATCTATGAAAAAATAGAAATCTCCACATAGATAGATTTGATTTCCTTGCTAATGTATTTTAACTAAATAAATGAGGATTTTTTTTTGGTACATGTGACATTTAAAGAATTGGAATCCATGTATAAATAAATATCACATTCAGAAAATAATTGAAATTTGATAAGTAACAATCCATTCCAAAATTTCAAAAGATATAGCAAGAAAAATAAAAGAAAGTTTTACAAATTAAAGATAAAGAACAAGAATTGAACTCAAGAATCAAAATTTTTACAAATTAAAGACAAAAAACAAGAATTAGAAAGATTGAAAGACGAATATGAAAATAATCTATGAAAAAATAGAAATCTGCATAGACATAGATATGATTTACTTTCTGATGTATTTTTACTAAATAAATTAGGATTTCTTTTCTATACATGTGACATTGAAGGAATTGAAACCCATGTCTAAATAAATATTATCTTAAGGAAATAATTGAAATCGAATTAGTAACAATCCATGTCAAAAGATATAGCAAGAAAAATAAGAGAAAACAATGAAACAAAGATTAGATTGTAAACTCAAGAATTAAAAGTTTTAGCAATTAAACACAAAAAACAACAATTAAACTCAAGAATTAAAAGGTTTACAAATTAAAAACAAAGAACAAGAATTAAAAAGATTGGAAGACAAATATGAAAATAACCTATGAAAAAATAGAAATCTGCACATAGCTCAATTTGATTTCCTTTCTAATGTATTTTTACTAAATAAATTAGGATTTTCTTTCTATACATGTGACATTTAAGAAAGTGGAATCCATATCTAAATAAATATCATCTTAAGGAAATAATTAAAATTTGATTAGTAACAATTCATTCCAAAAGAAATAGTAGGAAAAATATGAGAACGCAGTAAAACAAAGATTAGATTGTAAACTCGAGAATTAAATATTTTACAAATTAAAGACATAACAACAATTAAAAATATTGGAAGACAAATATAAAAATAATCTATGAAAAAATTAAAGACAAAAAACAAGAATTAGAAAGATTGAAAGACTAATATGACAATAATCTATGACAAAGTAGAAATCTACACATACATATATCTGATTTACTTTCTAATGTATTTTTACTAAATAAATTAGGATTTCTCATCTTAAGCAAATAATTAAAATCTGATTAGTAACAATCCATTCCAAAAGATATAATAGGAAAAATTAGAGAAAATAGTAAAACAAAGATTAAATTACAAACTCAAGAATTAAAAATTTTACAAATTAGAAAGATTGGAAGACAAATATGAAAATAATCGATGAAAAAATAGAAATCTAAGTACAAGAAAAATAAGTCTAGAGAATGAAGAGCACTCACCATGTTATAGTTTGCAGGTTGATTGATTTGCTATGAGCTTAACTTCCTTCCCTTTGATAATGCAAAATTATTCTTATAGTTTAGGGAGAAGGAGTAGCTCCAAAAATCATTGGCTATGAATTCCCATCGAAATATGGAACATAAGATAACAACATTTCTTGCATGGATTTCAAGGATTCAAGCAACAATAGATGCCAAGAGACAGATCATTTTCAATTTATGACTTATGTGCCATCATTGATTTTGAATCCACTTGCAAATTGGATAGAAGTTTTTGACCAAACATGTCTATTACTTTGAATAAATGATTTCATTTACATCAATGAAAAGTTGAGTTGTCCACTTACAAATTGCAAATTTTTTTTCAACCAAACATGTCTATTTCTTTGAATAAATGATACCATCTACATCAATGAAAAGCCATGGTTATGGAACCCATCCATGAACATGTCTATATCTTTGAATCAATGATGCCATTTACATCAATGAAAAGCCATGGTTGTGGTGCCTATCTATCACTGGATGAGTCCTAGCGGAAAATTTTTCACTAGGTGATAGCGCTAAGTGAACGACTTAGCCAGCTACTCACAACGATGCCCAACGATGCTCAAGCATAGGAGGCACATACTTATGGGAGAACTTTCAACCTTTACTCACATACAAAGGAATAATACAACACGTACAGGAGGTGCCCCCAATGTGAGCAACACCTCTTGTATTTATAGGCACAAGCATACTCGGCCTTGCTAGTATGCTCTCGTAACTAGCACTACAAATCCGTTATTTGCATATCCAACATAGAGTATGCACGTAACCCATTCTTAGTAATTGCCAGCTCTGTCTTCCATTTGCTTCACCCCAACTAGCGGTAAAAATTGCGCATGCATTGCATTTGGACGAATCTAGTCGTAGCTAGCCTTGCATGCATCTTGCCTGGCTTCATCTATTTTGGTAACTCTAGTTACCTAGCCCACTTGCTACGCATGCCATCCAATTTAGGTTACTGAGTGCATGCATGTGCTCCACATTCATCTGTAGCCAACAAATGTCTTTCCACACCCAAGGCATGGATCAACCGTAGCTCATGCCAGCCTACACGCAAGCCTTAGACAATAGCAACTCAAGAGGTTATGACAAACCCACCTCCATCGGATGAGTTCAACGTCCTCGTCGGAAGTCCTTCTAAGTATAGCTTGATTAACTCCTCGAACTACCATAAGGTAATGTCATGTTCCCATGTGATGTCCTCTTCACTACAGCCCCACTATTGGACTAAGTAGTTGGTTTGTTGATTCTTCCAACTAGCACCTTCGGTCCAATGGCTAAGAATCCTCTTAGCCATTCTTCAAAATTCCTTTTTAATGCCAAGAGGGGCTCTCCTGACTTGTTGCCTCACTGCATCCTCATAAAAGGGTTTGAGAAAACTTACATGAAATGTTGGATGGAGTTTCATCCACTCTAGATGTTTTAATCGATAAGCCACATTGCCTACTCTCTTCACAACCTCAAATGGTCCATCGTACTTCTAGAGAAGGCCTTTGTGGTATCGTTTATCAGTGACCTTCTTCTAGATTTAGGGAGTAAGTTTCAACAAGACCTTATTCCCTTCATTGAACTCAACCGCCCTCCGATTTTGATCTGCATACTTCTTCATGCACCTTTGTGCCTTGGCTAAGCTATCCTGAGCTTGCTCATACAATTTCTGCTTATCGCGTGCAAAGCGATACACCGCTAGGCATTTCCCTTGTGACTTTGATTTCGCCACCTCCAATGGTGTTATGGGCTGATGCCCAAAGATCAACTCTGCGGGACTCAACCCTGTTGAAGAAGTTTGATGCAAGTTATAGCAGAATTGGGCAGTGTCTAACAATGAGACCCAATTCCGCTGACTTGCAGTTATAAAGTGGTAAAGATACTCTTCGACCAAAGCATTCACCCACTCAGTTTACCCATCCATCTAGGGATGGTTGGCAGTGGAAAATTTTAATTTTAAGCTCATTAAAGAGAACAACACCACCCAAAACTTCCCTGTGAACCGGGCATCTCAGTCACTTACAATATCCCTCGATACCCCGAATACCTTTACCACATGCTGAAGAAAGAGTTTGTTAGTTGCTTCTGCTATGCATGCCTGAGGTGCAGCTACAAACACAGCGTATTTTAAGAACCAATCCACCATAACCAAATACTAATGCCTTCCCATCCACCTGTGGAAATCCCATGATGAAATCCATGAAAATAGACTCTCATGTTCTTTCTGGGATTGGGAGAGGTTAAAGAAGCTTAGCCTGCTTCTTCTTCTCTATCTTGTCTAGCTAACACACTAGATACGTTCTCACATACAATTCCACATCCTCTTCCATCTTGGGCCAAAAGTAGCCTCAAGATAGAAGAGCTAACATTCTCTTCACCCCTGGGTGTCCAACCCATTGGGTATCATGGGTTTTCCTCATTAGTTCAAGCCTTAGTCCCCCACCCTTAAGAACATACAATTTGTTACCCCAAGCATACAAAACATCATCCTCAAGCCAATATTTCCTTACAAGGCCCTCACACACCTATTGTCGAAGCTGACAATAGGTCTTGTCCACTTGTGCAGCTTCCTTCACTTTGTCGACGAAGTTCGAGTGAACTTTCATCAATGCTGCTATGTAAGTTTGGACTTCCTTTCGACTTAGCGCATCCGCTACCTGGTTCTCCCACCCAGGTTGATGAACCAAATCGAAGTCGAACTCTACAAGGTACTCCTACCACCTTGCCTACTTTAAGGAGAGCTTCTTCTAGATTTTGAAGTAAGTATTAGCCACATTATCCATGACCACTGTGAATTTCGTTCCCAATAGGTAATGCCTCCAGACATTCAAACAATGCACCACTGCAGTCATTTCTTTTTCATGAGCAGTATATCACTACTCTGCCTTCTTCAGCTTCCTCCTCTCAAATGCAACTGGATGTCCCTTTTGGACCAAGACTCGACCAATGGCTCAATTTGATGCATCAGTATGAAGTTCAAACCACAACATTGGTTTCGATGTCACAGCTTCCTTAATTCGTTTAAAGGTCTTCTCATATGCCTTTAACTAAACCCATGCTTGATTTTTCTTAAGTAAATTCATCAAGGGGGCTACCTTCCTTGTGTAGCCCTCAATGAACTACCTATAATAGTTCGCAAGTCTTAAAAAGGACCGTAACTCAGGCACCTTCTTTGGAGCAGGCCACTCCACAATTGCCTTCACTTTTCGGTCATCCATCTGAATCTTCCCTTTTGATATTTGGTGACATAGGAACAAGATCTCTTAGACACCGAATTCACATTTTTCTTTCTTTACATACAATTGGTTTTCTTTCAACCTTGAGAAAACTTGCCTCAGGTGTTCTACATGAGCCTCCAGACTCTCACTATACACAACAATATCATCTAGATAGACTACCACTGATCTATCCAGGAAATTATACAACACATCATTCATCAAATTACAAAACATGGCAGGGGTGTTGGTGAGACTAAATGGCATCACCAAGAACTCAAAAGAGCCATAAGGAGTTACACACGCTATTTTTTCTTCATCTCCAACAGTCATGCACACTTGCCAATACCCAGACCTCAAACCTAGTTTGGTAAAATACATGGCTTTTGACAAATGGTCAAACAAGTCTGCCACATTTGGCACTAGGTACTTTGTTTTTTATGGTGATCTTATTTAGTGCCCGGTAATCCACGCACATCCGCAACATTCCTTCCTGCTTCTTTTGGAAGAGCACTGGTGCTCCATATGGGGCCTTTGAAGGTTGAAGGTAGCCAACCTCCAACAACTCATCCAACTACTTCCATAGCTTAGCGAGCTCCATCGGGGACATACGATATGGGACACTCGCAGGTAGTCTCGCCCCTGGTTCCAGCTTTATCCAGTGGTCTACCTTCCTTCTGGGCAGTAAGACCTTGGGTAGCTCTGGCGGCATAATGTTTGCAAATTCCATCAACAGATCCCCCACACAATCAGGTACTTCCACTGTCAGGTTCTTCTTGATTTCAACCAGGGCAACCAACATAGTGACTTCACCCCTTTTTACAATCGCATTTGTTTAATTTGCCAACTAAAACATCGATTTAAGATCTTTACATTTAATTGAGATGAAGTTGGATTGTCTTTCATCAGCAATCAGCATTCCCCCCAAGTGTGGTGCCACTAAAGCTTTGGCCCTTATAAAGAATTCAACCCCCAAAATCAATTCAAAGTCGTCTAAAGGAATGATCATAAAGTTACAATTATCCTCCCAGAGGCCAACTCTGAGAGGAGAGGAGATCACACCATGCACTGGCTATGCCCCCGAGTTCACTGACTTCACCTTGCTCTAGCTCTTGGCAATGGTCAAGCCAAGTTTCTTCACCAACTGTTGGGATGTGAAGTTGTTCATTGCTCTCGTATCCAACATTGCCGTTACCTTCTGTCCATTGAGGAAGACCTCTACGAACATCAACTCGTTGGGTGGGCTAGACTTCTAACACGCAAGGGTGTTTAGCAACTGTAATGGGTTACACCTCGGGTTTGTGTTATTGGCATCTCCCTCATATTCCTCTTAAAATCTGAGAGTCACAAGCTTCTCTCTTGATGGACAATCATGAGCCCGATGTGGTATGTCATAAATGAAGCATCTAGATGAGAATTTCTTACCTTGGGAGGCTCCATCTCCCTTGGGTTTGAAGGACGCCCCCTTCTTCTTCTTGTCTTTAGGACCTTGATGTTGCTTTCCTTCCTTTTTACCTTCATCCTGGGGCTTCTTCCGCTTTGAATAGGATCTGGAATTACCCAACTTATAGTTGACCAAGCCATCCGTAGCAACTATGGTCATTGGCAAATATTTCACGTTCTACCCTATCAACTTTGCCTAAGCCCATAGCTGCAACCATGAGAGAAAGTTAAATAGCTTGTCCTCTTCAGACATATCCTTAATGTCTAATATTAAGGCACTTTCAGTTTGGAGTTATCCAGGTTCTCGCCCCCATGTGAATATCCTGTAACGATCTTCTTGAGCAATGTAATGTCATCCTCAAGGGATGAGAGATGTATCTTTAAGCCCTTGATCTCGCCCACATGAGATTCAAGTTTGCCTTGCACCAGATCATTGCTTTGCTGCAGATCATTGATTTCCCTATGGTGCAGCATTGCTTGCTCTACAAGGGATTGAGCATTAGGAGCCAAGGCTCCAATCAATGCTTCCAGGATAGCCACACACTCAGCAAGGTCCTCCATCATGATAACCTCACTATACCAACTATCACCAGATGAGTCCTAGCGGAAAATTTTTCACCAAGTGATAGCGCTAAGTGAACGACTTAGCCAGCTACTCACAACGATGCTTAGCGATGTTCAAGCGATGCTCAAGCATAAGAGGCACACACTTACGGGAAAACTCCCAACTTTTACTCACATACAAAGGAATAATACAACACGTACAGAAGGTGCCCCCAATGTGAGCAGCACCTCTTGTATTTATAGGCGTGGGCGTACTCGGCGTTGCTAGTACGCTCCCGTAACTAATGTTACAAATCCGTTACTTGCATATCCAACACGAAGTATGCACATAATCCATTCTTAGTAATTGCCAGCTCTGTCTTCTATTCGATCACCCCAACTAGCGGTAACAAATGTGCATGCGTTGCATCTGGACGAATCTAGTTATAGCCCACCTTGCATGCATCTTGCCTGGCTCCGTTTGTTTTGGGAACTCCAGTTACCAAAGCACACTTGCTACACATGCCACCCAATTTAGGTTACTGAGTGCATGCATGTGCTTCGCATTTATCCACAGCCAACAAATGTCTTTCCACACCCAAAGTGTGGATCAATCGTAGCTCGTGCTAGCCTACATGTGAGCCTTGGACAGCAACAGCTCAAGAGGTCGTAACACTATCCAATTTAGTTGTGTTTGTAAGCCTGTGTAGATGTACAATCAAACTTGCTACGTTGAGACTTTGTAAAATACCAAAAAAACTATTCCAAAGATGCCAAAAAAATAATAATAAAACAAAACAAAAAACAAACACTATTCAAGGACATCCATGATGTTTTTTTTTTTTCTATGTCCATTACAAATTTGTAATGTGTAATCAAATACTTGTGTTTGTGGGCCTACCCATATTTTTATAATCAAAATTTCTCCATAGTTTTAGTGAACAAAGGTAAAATTAATACTCAAGTAAAATTAATACTTTGTACAATACAAATGAACATATTCTAATAATCAAAATTTCTCCATAGTTTTAGTGAACAAAGGTAAAATTAATACTCAGGTAAAATTAATACTTTGTACAATACAAACGAACATATTCTAAGTTGACAAAATAAAACTAAATGAGTGTGGAAGGAAATTCTAAGTTGGCAAAATAAAAGTGTGGGAGGACAGACTCAGCCCTATGATACGCCTCATTCCCTTGGCGAATAAAAAAAAAAAAAGCATTATGGAGCAATGAGAGATCAGTATACGAAAACAGCCCGTAACGCAAAAAGCGGTTCTTGTTCATAGGATAAGACTAGGACAGGGTGATGATGCTAGTCTGGAAATAACTATGCGGATCGGTATGGTTTATCTCTCAAATTGATTTATTGGATAGATAAAACTCAAGACCAACAGGAATTGGATATTTAGACTTAAAACGGTTTCAAAACTCAAAACTGATTAAGCAGCGATCCGAATTCTAGCAGAGGTCAAGTTTTAGTCTCACTTAAATAGAGAGCCACTGGGAACGCTGCACGGCACGTGCATATAGTAGAGAGTTTATGACTGACGAGACTAAGTCACTGAATACGCTGCATTGCGCATTTTGCTACGTTGATTCCTCAACCTAATAATCTCGCGGAGAAGCTTCTGCATGGTCAGGAATTCAATTTTTGCAGCAGACTGATCCGAACAAGTCTTATTGAATCTCAAGATGTCTTTAGCTGCTACGCCTTTGAATTTGCCTTCGTGCTGTGTGGCAAGGTTAGTCGCTTGTAATATCTGCAAACTTTTCGTATATAATTTTGTCTGTCAAGGGTGTAAATTTTGGGCTATTGGGGATGCAGGTTGCAAGGTACGCATGGATGTTCCCAAGATCTACCAGCTCCGTCAAGGCCATCTCCATACCTAAGATGGAAAATTCGAGCCTTTACTGTTGCTGGTTTTGCGATTTCTTCATCTCTTATGTATAATTTTTCATGAATGTTTGCCACGTTGATATCCGTGACGGGCGTTTTCTTGTTTATAAATCGCTGGCGGTGATGGCTATAGTTTGATTTAAGAGGGTATAGTGCCTGAATAAGCTCCTATCCGCCTGATATGGGTGAAGTGTACATTAAGATGAGTTATTTGAAACCTAAAATTTAATTTTGTGGTCCCTGCGTCCTGTTTTTGAGTTTTCGTAAAACTGGTGAATTCGTATCAGAGGTTTCGCATGTTGGGCAACGTCATGATCGGTTCATGTTCATCACAGAGGCTTTTGATTGGCTTACTGTTTATCACAAATCTGATATCTTTGATTTTATCAGCGTGTGTTCTTGAAGCTTTTGATGGTAGAAACGATTTCATCTTCTGAGTTTAACAAATAGCTTTATGCACGGCCATTGAAATCATCTATGCTTTGAGCCTTTTATTGTAGGCATGGGATCTAATTGGGTCTAAATGAGTAATTTTAAAAATTTTCTGAATTTATTTATAACTCAGGGTTGCTTCCTAAGATGGAACTTGTGACTTGTGGTTTCTATGTTAAGGCTTTTACCACCAAGCTAACATTTTGTCCTTATTATTTAAGGTCTCATATCATTAGAATTTATTCATGACTTAGGCTGGCTACTAGAAAGGAACCTGTGGCTTGTAGCTTGTATGTCAAGGCTCTTACCACCAAGCTAACATTCTGTTCTTATTATTTAAGGTCTCACATTGTATCATATGTTCTGGCAGAGCCATCAAACAAAAGGAGAGTACCCTAATACACCATCACACTGTCTGTTCCTAGTTTTATGGTAGTTTTAAAAGATTATTCATCTTGAGAGGTCATATCACTTAGTATGAAAAATTATTCATTTTGAAGTGATCTTAATGATTCCCAAAAATGTATTCTCCTGATCTGGATCGTTTGAAGTTTGTGTGTGTTTTTTGTTCTTTTTGTCCTACGTGCCAAATAACCTTGAGGTTAAAATTCCACTATGGGAAACTATGGAAATACTGATGAATATGGACTAAAAGCTTGTTAGGTAGATGATTCACTATAAATATTCCTAACGATGTTCCATACTGTATATATCATGTGACTTTCTTCTTAACTTTTCCTTAAATCTTCACAGAAAGGTAATCAGAAAGGCCTCACTACAACAAATAATTTTTCTTTGAAATAAAGCATTTTCTTTTTTAAACCTGTCACATGTAGATCATTCGTGTTGAATTGAGGGCATCTATGTAACATCTCTAATAAAGAACTATGCACAATTTATTTGATAAATATTTCCTCCTCTTCTCATTGTTCTCTCTGTAATATTTTTTTTGGAAGGTTACATTTGAATTCTTATATTTGCTATACTGAATGTTTCTATGCATTTTAAAAATTGGATGTGAACATCATAGAAAATTCATACAGGAATATTGCAAAGTGGGACTAGAAAGCTTAAGATCCAATCTTGCATGTAAACAGATGGACATATTAAAAAAAAAATAGTTGATTTCTCTGGCCAGATAATGTGTTAAACATGGAAAATTTAACAAGAGACCCCTTCAATTAAGATAAATTTTCAAACAACTGTATTATGATGCTTGTCTTGTGTTTCTGTTTGATTTGTTTTATGAACCACATGTTTGTTGACATTTCATTCTACATGTTGGCAACTATGGATGGTAAATGTCAACACTCTAAATGAATCCATAATTGTGCAATAGTTTTTGCCTGAAAGTTTGATAATTACTTTTCAATTTGAATTGCATTATGGACTTCACAGATCTTCAACATAGGATGGGATCACCAGCATTTTCATTTCATCCAAAATCATCTTACAAAAAATATTATGGCCAAGCTAGTAATTCATGGGGCTCAATCTCAAGTCATGTTAGCATGTTCAATACCTCAAATCACTATCGCCGAACTGAAATGTTATCTGAGAAGCAAATGAACATTGCTTGCAAGGTAATTATTCAGCTTCATTTCTTATTTTTATTTGAGGTGTTCTTGTTTAACATACCTAATTGTAGAAATGTGTTTTTGTACTAGTGTTTGTCTCGGTCCTTTAAGGAGCCTGCAGTTGTTGATGCAAGGTATCCTGCCTCTATGAATAACAATATATGATATTCAAATTTGTTATGGGTTCTGACCCATTGTATTTTATTTTTTACATAAAAGTCACGTTTTCTTGCAGTTCCATGGATGAAATTTATGACATACTAGCTCATCGGCTTCTTGCAGCGGCATCCTTGAGTAGAACCAATGAAAAGTAAATTGTTCATTGAATGCATCAATGTTTCTCTAATGTGTGCTAACACTACTTTATTGTTTTAATTCCACAATGCATATTTGTGTGAAAAAGTTACCACTTCCATAAAAGTTTATTATGTAACGTTAAAAATGTCCTTCAAATTTAACAAGGTAGGTTTTAGCATATCTTATAAGGATTTGAACTTGGTTGTTTGAAGAGGCCAATCTGGAAAGAATATAATTTTTACGTTGTGGAGTGTAATAGAAGTGAAGAAAGTCAAATTTGAGCACCCAACAATACTGGATTGTGGCCGGATTTCTTGATATGGGATGAAAACATGCAGAATAAAAGATATATGCAACCAAGTTGCAGCAGGAGATGGCTTATCCCTTCACCGAAAGGAGGCTTTTGAGTAAGCCATTAGGAGAACCTTCCTAGCAGCCTCTGGTTGGGAAATGGTGTTCAAATATGATAGGCATTTTTTTTGTCTATGTTAATAAATTTTATTGGGACTAATCTAATGTTTGCATTCAAATCGTAGGCCGCCCAATTTTATTGAGTGAACCTAACCTTTATGTTTTGGTTTTTTTTTAAAGCAATATATATTTATGTAATCTATGCATATGAATTTAATGGAAAATACATTTCATCTGGGGATTTTTCATGATTTGATATTAAACCTAGAAAAAGAATGACAGTGTGCCTCCATAGAAGCTCTCTGTTACAAGCACCCATTTTATATTACCTATATTTTTTCCCTACAGATATCAAAGCTAGGGAAAAGAATAATAATAGCATGCCTTCAAGAAGCTTACTGTTACATTGAATTGAAAAAAAAGTGACTGCTATGAAAAATATCCTTAAGACGTTTAAGTATAGTTCTTGGAAAAGGAGGAGGACAAAATGCTTCAAAGCAGCTTATTGTATCTTTATTAGGTTAAAAAAAAGTTAGTCTTACGTAACTAACTATAATTGAAGATATTCCGAAGCCAGTGGTCACAAAATTGGAACTTTGCAATTACATACTTCTGCTTAGCTTGGTGGATGTTGAAGATGAAAAAATGAACTTTTACATGCTTGGTTCTTTTGCAAATTGACATTCTAAACATGAAATAAAAAAACAACACACAAACACAGATGAAAAACAATTCTAGAGGTTCCGTATTTTCAGGAAAACTTTTTGTCACTTCTAACAACATCCCTCCTCCTCGATGAATTTGAGTTACCATCACTTCAGACACCTCCCTTTGTAATTAGTGGAGTTAGCCGAAATAGTTTGTTGTTGATTCTTGCTACATTGAGTTTGATGGATACATTATCTATGTCTGTTTTTGCATTGCTTGAACAGTGCAAGCATAATGGATTTTTAACATCTTTGTTGTGGTGCTCTGAACAAGCCATTTTTACCAATCCCATTAATATCATTGATCTCTGGTCCTATTATAACATATGATTTCACGATGGAAATGTTGGCAGGACACTTCATAGCAACATAATCCTCACTTCTCTTTTGATCTGTTCTCAGCTGCAATAACCAGCAGATTATAATGCTGTTTTGCTTATTTTTTAAAAGTTCATTCCAAAATATATCAATGTTTAAATTTGTTGTCTCATGTGATCATTCTGGTAGAACCAGTAACATCAGTATGTGTATATCAATTATCATTATAATATCAGTGGATTAGTGGTGAAATCCTGGAACATAAGACACCCTGTTGTCGTTGTAGTTCAATTTTTTTATATAGATTTTAATGAGCATACAAATTCTTAATTATTATGTATAATGCGTGTCCATGCTTTGCAAAAAGATCAGCTATTGTTACGTCTCTGTGCACTCAAGTTCAGGTTGTTTGAACTTGTTTGAATGCTACAGGTATATCGTTGGATTGGCTGGGCCACCTGGTGCAGGTAAGTCTACCGCTGCAAGTAAAGTAGCATCCCGCACAAATGTTTTGTGGCAACAAAAGACATATGGAACGGAATATAAGTTACAGCCAACAGATGTAGCAATTTCTGTCCCAATGGATGGGTTTCATCTATATCGTTCACAGCTTGATGCAATGGAGGTCAACTATGCACACTTTTCATGCTTACCAGTGGCTATGAGTTAAATGTCTAAGACTGCTGTTAAATAACTATATAGTGTTTTAGCTTCTTGGAGACTGGTATAAAAGACATTTGTGTCCATGTTGCATAAAATGAACATAACATATTAATTAGTTTTTTGCTTTCATAGGATCCTAAAGAAGCTCATGCAAGAAGAGGAGGTGAGCAACTGTATAGCCTATACCAAAATGTCGTACTTCAATAGAACACTGTCATTTATTGTTCTTGGCTAACAACCTAACTTGCTAGCTATGGAAACAGCTCATTGGACATTTGATCCAGCTCGTCTTCTCTCATATCTGATTTCTTTAAGGAGGGAGGTATTTAATCTAGGTTTTTCTTTTTGTATACTGCTTTTAAATGTTAATTGGAAGCATACATAGTACTTTTCATGGAGCAACATAATAATGAAACATCATTTTCTTCATGGCAAACAACTGATTTTCAGGGGCTTGTATATCTGCCATCTTTTGATCATGGAGTAGGAGATCCTGTTGAAAATGAAATTTTTGTTAGTCCTTTGTGAGTACCTGCAAATCTTCAACTTTTTAGTACAATTTTCTGTTTTAATAAAAATATCTTTTAATTAGTAACTTTTCATAGAATTAATAATTGATGAGTTGTACGTTATCACATCCACAAGAAAAGTTGCACTTTATTCTCCTGTTATAACATTTATATTGCTTATCATGTAAACTTAGGGTAAATTGTTAAGAGCTCCCATGATTATATATACATTATGGGCATTGTATACAAAGACCCACCCAAGCCCTGGTTCCGCTCAGCTTCTTTGCTGAGAACTTAGTCCTGATTTATCGTATCAGATGCAAAACTATTACTCCACTGCTTGAAATACACAGCCATGGCTTATGTATGATGAAAGCAGTGATAAGCTTCTTGGCTATATTCATGTGGATATGCGCGTGGCTCATATATGAGAGGTCTATGTTTCTACTTTGTGTAGGGTTGAGCTGCCAGAATGTTGAAGTTTCAGAATGTAGGGATAATGCCTTCCACCAAAGTAGAGCACATAGGAGCTTCAAAGGCATGCTTGGAGGAAGAAATCATTATCTATTCTGCAGAAGAGACCATCTTGCCTAAATAGTACCTTTATCAAAATTAAGTCTTGTTGGATGAGAGAGAATATAGAGAGGGCAGAGTAGCTTTGGATCTATTTGATATAGTTTTAGCTACTTATATTTACAAAGGATGCAAGTGCATATCTTACCAACACACTAGACTTCAAGGATGCAAATGCAATGAGATGAACTGGGATCAAAGTGGGCTATTGATGAATTATGAGAAGAATATGATGTATATAATGAAGTTCTTTCTCATTCATGCATGCAGTAAAGTGCAAAGAACTGTTGTATACCTTTACTGTAGTGATCTTGATCATGAAAAAATATTGGTAAAAATGTTTAAACACTGACATGCATGCCTTGTACAGTTACGTTATTTAAGATGGCACTAATGTCACGTAGGTTATTACAGGGCAAGATCTGAGCTGTTGGCTTTAAATGGTTAAACTGAACAGCTAATGATGGATATCTGTTTATGGTCCTAATTAGATATTGGCTTCTTAGATGGGTTAAAACCCTAGTTTTGGGTAATGATCATTCTATTAGAGTGTTTCAATTGGAGATTAGGGGCGAGTGTTATTGTATTTGATTAAGTGCATTGTCATACCTTATGAAGTAGGCTACAGGTGCAAGTTTTTGTGTTCTTTGTCTTGCTTCTTTTTCTTGACAATTACTTTTATGTCCTCTATTATTGATGGCATTTTACTGGACTTTATTTATAAAGGTTTTTTCGTTGTTTATAAACAACTATTTTACTCTTGAACTTTGTTGTGTGATCTTGTTTCATGGTTTCAAACCCTTCAATAAGCAATAAAAGCAGCTCAATAATTTTTGTGTGTGTTATGGTCCAAGAATTTCTATCATGCATGGGGCTTCTTTTAACTGAGAAAGGGACCCTTCACATCAGCCTTCTAAACTAAACTTTTTTATACTTGTTTTCAGACATAAAATAGTAATAGTGGAAGGAAACTACTTGCTATTTGATGAAGGTACATGGAAGGACCTGAGCTCTGTTTTTGATGAGCGATGGTATGTTGCTTTTCCTCTGTAATTATTTTTTTAGTATCAACAATAATTTTCACCTGTAACTTTAATTTTCATTAACCTCATTATAGGTATTTGGATGTTGATATCGATTTGGCTATGAGAAGAGTGGAAAAGCGACATATATTGACAGGTATCAGCATAAAGAAAAGAAAATTTTGCATGTAGATAAACAGGTCAATTTTTAAAATAATTTTTCATATTCTAGCAAATAATTCATAACATAAGCTAACTAATTATACTAATTAGTAACTAAGCTCTGAGTTTGAGCACTTTCTCTAACTAGGAATCATTATACCCAATGAACTAAATTATAATTTTAAGCAAACAAATAAGTAAATTCTATGTACTCATATGCCAAATGAAAAGGAGTGAAACAACTAAAATCTACAATGTACCAAGCTTGACCACTACGATAGATTAACATGGTGCCAAACTTTTGCAATCTTTATTATTGAATTTTTCAGCCTCTCGTATTTTCATATTGATAGAAATGTGGGCTTGAACAAAGGACCATCTAACAATGGATTGGGACTTATCTCTCAGCAACTTGCAAAATTGACCAAGAAAATGCTTAACAAATCAAAACATGTGCACATCATTTTCCATCTTGCAAAAGACACAACAATCATTAATCATTAATATGTATAATTTCTTTTTATTTTAACAAGTATTTAATGGATCCTTTTGTCATCCAATTGTCATACACCAAGTACCTCTAGCCCTACTAAATCTTTTAGTCCATGCATGAAGAATGTCAGGGTTGGATAAAATGGTGGGGGCTAACACGTTCATGCACTTCTAAAAGCTAAGCCTTGTAGCCTACACAAGAGATCACCAAGTTTGAATAGAATTATCAGGGCCATTCATTATTATAACTACACAAGCTTGTAATACTAACTACACATGACAAGCAAAACCAACTCATAAGCTCAATGCATTTATGTTCAAGAAACAAATTCATTAGTTACAAAGGAATCCATGCATGGGCCGTATAAGAAATCCATGACTTGTAATAAACAAAGGAATCTCCATGTTCATAAAAGAAAATCCTCAACTTGTTTGTTTCAATGCCACAAACAACTATCAAAATGCAACAAATGTTTGGAATACACACCCCTATGATTGGGTTGATTCAACTTGGAAGCCTGACACAAGTGAAGTTTAATTGAAATAGCCTCGAAAAACAGACTTAACCAAAAATAGCTTCTCAACCATACAAGAATAGCCTTAACCAAAAATAAACAAGGAACAACTTTTTACTTCTCTATTCCTCTACTCACTCCTCAAACTAGCATAGTCTCCCCCACTGGGCAAAAAAGTAAAAACAAGAGCAAAGTTCCCACTATTTATAGGACAAGGGATACCCCTAGGCTTGGGCAAAAACTTAATGCACAAAAAGTTTATGCAATAAGCAAGGAGTAGACAACCTCTCATTTATTTATTTGTATTCTCAATATGTTGACTACTTGATATGGACAAGTAATGTTATGAGAGGTTATGAGTGAAAGAATATGTGTGAAAAAGACAAAGCCCAAGAAAGCCTCAAGTACCTATTAAATGAGCCTTTTGTCCCTTTTTAGCAATTAATTTGAAGTGGAGTATAGGAAAAAGATCATTACCCACAGCTTCAATGTTCATCTTGCTAAGTGGGATCATGGAAGGGTCAATGGATGAGCGAAAGTCTAACTTCTTTTTGAATGGCTGCACCAAGGAAATGATACTTTAGAAGAATTACAAAGGAATAGAATGATGACTCAAGTGTCACTCAAACTATAAACCTTTTTTAGTTATTAATTTCAAGTAGATAATATAGAAAAAGGATCATCACCCAAGCTTCAATACTCATCTTGCCAAGTAGGACCATAGGAGGGTCAATGGATAAGAGAAAGTTAACCTCTTTTTGAGTGGCTGTACCCAAGAAATGATACTTCAAAAGAATAAGGAATAGAATGGTGACTGAAATGTAATTCAAACTAGAAACCGAATGATTGCAAATGCTTGTGCTAACCACTTGAGCTATCTCTCATTAGTGTAAATGAGATAGTATGCATATTAAAAATAGATATCATCATAAGCGTTTCCAAAAGTAACATCAAGTACATCTCACTAACCTATTTTTTTTTTCTAATTAATTTGTCACTCGTGGCCTACCATTTTTAACTTCAATTTTACAAGGTTAAGAAGGTTTCTAATTTATTTTTCATAATTTTCATGCTTTGGTTAATAAAAAACATTAATATAAAATTTAAACATGTCATAACTAGCTTGATAAAAATTAATCTTTTAACTCAATCAAATAAAATATGAGCTTTAATTAACATTGAAATCTCAAAATTTAAGACTTGAATATTGTTAGACTTTACCATTTTTATCTATCAATAAAAATATATTTTATCTTAAAATAATAAATTATTACAGTGGAAACTAGAAATTTTTATTATGTCCTGGAAATCACAAAGGATTTGTTGGATGGTACAATGCCTCAACATAGTGTTGAAGAAAGTTGAAAACAGCATTGATATAATGCACTAAGTAGATAGGGTCAAATTTGAAAGAAAGCAATCAATAGATTACAATTAATAGTATAATTCAATAGAATGTGGGCCAAAGAGCCAAACATGGGCAAAATAAAAAAAATGTTCTTCATCTTCTATGCTTTGTTTACCAGGTCTACAAATACACTCTTCTTTTGGTAAATTGATTCAACAACTTGTCTCACTAAAAAATGGTAAATAAATAATAAATTTACTTAAATCACCAACTCAAAAGCTTTCACGTGAGCCAAAGAATCACTACCCACATATACAAGTATATAGCCGTCAAAGCGACTTCAGTATTTAATAGATTATTAAGGTTACATGTATGCATCTGGGTCACCACATAACATGCCATTTCAGCGTTTGTTTATTTGTTGAATGATAAATAAACTTGTTTCTCATCGTCCAGGGCAGACGCCGGAACTTGCAAAGCAGCGTGTAAGTACCCCGTGCTCTGAAACGAAGATTTCAATATAGCATTTTCATGAACGTTTTCATGCCGTTTATACTTTTGGTCTTGCTTTAATGACAGGTAGAATATAACGATAGGAAAAATGCTGAACTTATTATGAAGACTAAGAATAATGCAAATTTGTTGATACATTCTGTTGATGATATTTCAATCAATGAGGTGCAGTCTGCTGATGTCTCATTAATTAAAGAGGTTTAACTTCTTGCTGAGACTTGAGACTTGCATTCCACAAGTCAGATTCAATCCCGACAAGATACAAGGCAACTGTGTAAAGGCTGAAACTGAGTTCTGTCCAGTCCTTTGAAAAATTATGTTATACTTAAATGCAGGACGGCAAGGTAGGATTTCATTTTGAATGGGAAACAGCAGCGATATTTCAGGAAATGAGAATTATTCTGTCTAGATATCTTAAATGTGTAATTTTGACTTTGTTAGCATCTTCATCGCATGTAAATATGTAAATGCACGGTTTAATAATGAAGAAATTGACTGTCCTCAAGGGAAACCAGCATTTAAATTACACATTATTTTATATTACAGGATGTCATAGTTTCCAGAAACGGCAGGAAATGGTGCAAGAAACACCGCAAAATATTGCGTTTGTAATTTAGTTAAGGTTTTTAGCATATGATCTGCGTGCCGGCATGTTCTGTTCCGTCAGCATCAAAAATGGTATTTTGACGTGTTCCGTTTTTGTTTGATCAGATAATACCTAATTCAAATGGCTATAACGAAGGAATTGGTCATTGGATACATTTAGACAGATTCATGAATGTTAAAGCGAATTCTTCAAAGAACACAAGAATCAACAAACATGGTGCATTTGGTTGCTTTAGCTAGAATTCCATGGATATGGATTTGGTAAGCTTTTATGTGTATTTTCTAATGAATTATTATCATTTTAACCTTATCTTAATAAAATGGGGTTGGCTATATGAGTTTTGTTTTCTGTCATTCACCTCTATGTTTTCTGTCATTCACCTCTATGAAGAACTAGATCTTTTTATTTATTTGCAATTTTTTCAAATCATGATCCATAGTTTTTTTCATGTCTTTTTTAGTCTTCTTTTCAGTAGCTTTCTTGGAACAGTAATGCAATGTTCCAGGTTGCCATCCGAAGTTTTTGTCACTGAACTTGCTCCTTTGTACACACTCTTGTGTGATGTAAGAACCTTTGTCTACCTTTACAACATCTAGGCAACAATGTTGCATGTCATTTCTTGAGGACACCCTAGCAAATCCTTGTCCATTTTCTACATCAACTATTTTGCAATGAATAAAATTAAAAAATAACAGAACTGTCTTGTAATTTTTTATTTAATTTTTGATTTTTGAAATGATCAACCAATAATTTTATAGAACCAAAATGTTCTTTCCCACTTTCATCCACAACACCACCCTCTTGTGAATCCCTATGCAAAATAAAAATAAAAAAATAATACATATTACTTAGTAAAAAATATATGATAGGGAAAAAAATAAAAACTAGGGAAAGGGTATGTTTTTATTGTTTGCTTAAAGAAGCTCAAAAATTTGGAATTTTTCATGCTTCATCATACTAAGATCAATCAAAAACTTATTCAAGTTGTAAATGGATGAAGTTTAATTACAAAAATTACGTTGGCTTTTTTCTATAGCTTTTCTAGTTTAAGTCATTTTCAGCAATTTTAAATTTGACATTATATGTCATTGACAATGTAGTGTTTGATAACATCATTTTGCTCTTTAACATCTGAAGAGTGGCAAGGTACCCCTACACTCAACCATACGAATAGGAGCGTTCACGCAAGATTCGGTCGAACTTCGCAGACGGGCTAGTTGTGGTATCTAGATAGTTACTCATTGATTGCAATTCGTTGTCTTCCCACCTGGACTAGTATTTGCTTTGTCACGTATGGTTTAGTCCAGAGTGAGGTGTATGATGTGGTCCTAAGCTAGTGCTACTCCTAGAGGCAATGGAAATAACTTTGATTAACCTAAGAGGGAAAGGGTGAAGAGAGTCTAAGCTAGCCTAAGTGCGATGAGCATTTGTCCTTAATCATCTATACACATCTTGGACCTTGTGTACTACCACTGGGATTACCAAGCACATGTCCTAGGTACGCTACTGGAATATCAAGTAGTCACACTTAAATGTACATGATTAAGTTGTACTCATTATGCGTTTAGTAACAAGGGTAGGAGATGAGGGTAGAAAAATATTAATTACGAAAGCAATAAATAACAATTAAAATTAAGTGAATGTTGCAATCTTGATCTTTATTGTCGATCATGTGCATGTTCAAGTACGTCACACAATCATCATACTATGGGAATGCATTGGGGAAAAAGGGTTGAGAGGAAAAACTGACAAAAAGATCTTACTCTAATACTAACTTCCTATCACTTTCTTGTGTGTCCAATTGTGTATTTATAGGTTCACACAAGAACCACGATATCGCGTATCCGATATCGCTAGCCAGGCTGTGATCTTGCGTACCTGATATCAAGGGTTTGATATCGGGACTCATCAGATATCAAGGGTTTGATATCAACACTTGGTTAACAAGGATCCGATATCAGCACCTGACAAACCATGATCCATCATACCCCTCCGACTAAATGCCAACTCATCCTTAAGTTAAACAAAATGAGAACGAGTTCAATTGATTACACAATGGATAGGTATGGGATTATTGACTAACTAGGAATTATTCATGTTGTGGTGTGGGATTGAACAAAACAAAATTGGGACACAGACACAGAATTACAAAACTTTGTTGGAACTCATGTGGTTTCAGGTGGCGGTGGTTTCTTCATGGGTGCCTTTTCTTTGTCCTGTGCACCAGGTTTTTGAGATTGATACCGTTGAAGAAGTGCCTGACATTTCTCCTCTTCTATTCGAGGATTATGAGTCGTCCATGTTGATGTTCCAATGTTTGATGGAGTTGGCACTTTCCATGGACACGGCAGCTGCAGGAACACTTGATTGGCCTTGACATGCCACGTCGCAAATAGCTGTTGTTCCTCTTCATAGGCTGGAGCCTTGACCTCTCCAGCTTTTGCTTAGCCAGATTGTGTAATGACAGAAGTTCCTTGATGGATGCTGAATAATTGACTCCTGCTCTACATGTTCTACATGAGGTCCTTGGCTTTTGCCTTCCCTGGGCGTTTAGTTGCACCTTGAGAAGGTCCTCTTTGTTGTCCTCTTTTAGAGGCCATCTATAATCACACAAAGATCAATTGTTAATAAGGTTATTGAAAGAAGTTCAATTATTTCATACCTTACTTATTGCCTTTAGTAATTGTTAAATTCTTTGCTTAGTGTGATTTTAGAGTTAGAAATTCTTTCAAGGAAGTTGCACTACAATTTTAATGTTGGACCTAGTTTGTTTAGGTGACACATCAAAGGACACGTAATGGTTTTGAGGAACGTTTGATAAAATGATGACAAAGGAAAGAATAGATTTGGCAATGAAGTGCTCAAAGGGTATAAAATGATGTGGTGGTGTGCAACAAGTACAAATTACAAAAGTTATGCAAGTGGATCCTCCCCAAAGCAGGTTCCTACTTATAATGCCTTTACGTAACCACACTTTAAAATGTTCGTAGGCACTAGAAGGGTTAAATGTAATCTACACCAGTTCCACAAAACACACACATGTAGATACCACCGTGATAAGGTATAAATTCAATGCTACACAAGACATGAGTCACAAATACATGAATAGCAAGATAAGGTGAATTGTAGAAGGGATTGTAGAGATTGGGACATGAAGTAACTGACCCAGGGCATAATGAATCTTAAGTGTAGGACATGATTAATGTGTCATTTACTCGTCATTCCAAAATCAAGACCAAGTCCATTTCTCTGATCAGTGACATCGCATTGTTTCATCCCATGATGGACAACCATAAAAGTACCACAACAACAAGGCGTTTTGTTTAAGGGAGGAGTGATTTGAAATTGCTTTACAGCACTTTGAGCTTGATCTTTTCTTTTTCTTTTTGTGTGGCCGCTTTAGCACACTCTTCTTGCTCTCTCTCTCTCTCTCTCTCTCTCTCTCTCTCTCTTTTTCTGAATGCTTAATTCAGAGAAGCTGCCTACCTTCAAGCATGGGTACATGTCTTTCTAGTGGGACCCCCTAGAATAACATTGATTTTCCTAAGTGAGTGCCTTTATTACTCTTACTCCCATTTTTCGTTAGATCTACAAGGATCTTGGTACTCCCAGGCTGCATGGTAACTCCTACATATGTCACCAAAGAGAATCCACAAGTTCCTTTGATGTCACACCTTGGTCATTCCCTCTTAGTTCGTCATTTTTCTCTTTGGGCATAATAAGCACAAAATTACTTTAAGTTTTAATGATGTCAAGAATATCATCGTACCCAGAGTAGAACCTCTTATTAATAGAATGGTTGGGTAGATGTGGTGGGCTCGTTATCCAAATAATTAGTCACTCGAGACTTGATAACAAAGAACAACACCTCAACCAATGAGTCACATAAGTGCTTTATTCATAGATAAGATTACTTATAAAAAGATAAAAAGATAAAACAAAAAATTGAAAGATGAAAAACTGGAAAACAAAAAATTGAAAAATTGAAAAAAATGAAAAACATTTATTAATTCTATTTGTTAGAATGGGGGATATCTCCCATAAGTAAACTTTTGATCATAGCGAGAATTAATAAATGGAAGGGTTGGATCCATGCATTTCGAAAATATTGGGACCTGGTCATATCCAAACCATTGGGTGTCTTTTGATGTCGTGGTTGGAATGTACCCAAATTGGGGTGCACACACTATATTAAAGTTGACATAGTGGGGCAAGTTAGAAGATGAGTTTAATTGATACGGAGTTGACCCACTATGGCACCCTTGATCATAAGATGGTATGCAATGATCAATATGTCTCCCTACGTGGCTCTATTTATTGGGCCACATAGTTGTTGGAGTTTTGATCGGTGGCCCTGATAAGGTAATACAAGGTGTTGGATTTGAGGAGAAGGATGCACCATAGTGTTGAACTTGTGCTGAGTGGGAGGATGCAGTGGTCTCGGAACTGTGCGGTCCTTTCCTATGGTCATGTCTAAAGAAAGGATGCTTCCGGTGTCGTGCAGGATCTCCACTGCCGTTGACAGTAGCAACGCAAGTGACGTTCGTGGGTTGGTGTTGTGGTGCAAAACCTTCTAGAACAACTAGTGGTGATGTAAAAGGAGGTGAAGGACGAGAATATTGAGGGTGAGGAGAAGTGTAAGGCACATGAGGTGGTGATCCTGTTGGAAAGGATGTAGGCTGATAGTACTTAGGAGAATAATAACAATGTGGTGAGATAGAAGATGTTGACCCAGTTGGGAAAACAGGATGCTGAACCTGATAAGCTCTTGGGTTCGGGTGATATGAAGGGTGTGACCAGTTTGAGGGTGGCCTCCCCCACGATTGGGATTTTTACCACTGTGATTGAACACAATATTTTTGTACAAACTCTGGATGTAGCATTCTTCCCGAATGCTCATGTAAATGTGACATGATTGGGCATTGGCCTTTGGGGTGATCATACAGGAAAATGTTACATTGATACGTATGATTAGCAGTTGAGTTCTTATTCTCTTCAACCCTTCTTTCCGATTGTCTAAGGGTGTTCTGTCCTACTTCTTGGTTCATCATGGTTCTACCTTTAATAGTGTTGGTATATTCTCCACATTTTTCATGCATCCATTCCGTCATCTTATTGATCTTTGCCTCAATTTCATCTAGTGATTGTAGTATTGCCAAAGATGATTCCACCTCCTTGAGGTGAGTTGATGTCTCCTCTTTATGATCATGGACCTTTGCTAATTCAAGATTTTGGTCCCGTTGAGAACTTTCAACATTCTCCCATTTAGCCATTTCTCCTTCTTCTTTTGCTACCCGCTTAATAAGCTCTTGGAATTGGTGGGTTCATAGCTTGTATAGGTAGCCTTGGGCATACATCCCTAGGGTTTCCCTTATCTTGTTACGGAGCTTATCCATAATGTGGTACATTAGCCTTTCCTCAAAGAATCCATGGCCTGGGCAATTGTTTAACAATGAATAGTAGCTTTCTAAGGCCATGTCCAAGGGTTCATGTTGTCCCTGTTTCCATTCTTGGATTTGTTTCCTCAAGGCTGACACTCTTGCATAGGTTTGATATGTTTCATTAAATAGTTCTACCATTGTCGGCCAACGTCGAATTGATTTTGGTTTTAAAGACTTGTACCATACTTTTGCTTGGCCAACGAGTGTCGTAGGAAAGAGCTTAAGTTTCTGCTACCCATTATCAATATTGTTCCATACACAGGCATCATGGAAGGCTTGTAGATGATGTTGTGGATCTAAATCATAGCCTCTTGAAAATTTGGGGAAGTTGTTTAAATCAAGCCTGGGTAGATGGCTTTCCTTACGATGCCTGCGGGATATTCGAACAGCCCCTTGTATGTGTGTTAGGCTCTTAGTAGCCAGCAGGGGTTCATCGTCACTTGGTATGTTATGAATTTGTGAGTTGGGACGATGTTGTCTTTGTTTATGTACATAGGAGACCCCTGCATCAGATTGAGTACTCCAAACTTCATCTTCATCATCGTATAATTCGTTGGTTCTCCAATGAATTGCCTTACTAGTTATTGCATTATCATAGTCTTGNTAACTAATCTAAATAACTAGCATCGTCCTCGGCAGTGTGCCAATGATGAGTGGCAAGGTACCCCTACATTCAACCATATGAATATGAGCATTCACGCACGATCTGGTCGAACTTCGCAGACGGGCTAGTTGTGGTATCTAGATAGTTACTCGTTGATCGTAGTTCACTATCTTCCCACCTAGACTAGTATTTGCTTTGTCACATATGGTTTAGTCCAGAGTTAGGTGTATGATGTGGTCCTAAGCTAGTGCTACTCCTAGAGGCAATGGAAATAACTTTGATTAACCTAAGAGGGAAAGGGTGAAGAGAGTCTAAGCTAGCCTAAGTGTGATGAGCATCCGTACACATCTTGGACCTCGTGTACTACCACTGGGATTACCAAGCGCATGTCCTAGGTACGCTACTGGGATACCAAGTAGTCATACTTAAATGCTTGTGATTATGTCGTACTCAATATTAACAGGGGTAGGAGATGAGGGTAGAGAAATATTAATTATGAAAGCAATAAATAACAATTAAAATTAAGTGAATGTTGCAATGATGAGTAATCTCAATCTTTATTGCTGGTCATGTGCGTGTCCAAGTATCTCACACTCGAATAAAGGTTCCGTACAATTACAATCATCACACTGCGAGCATGCATTGGGAAAAAAGGGTTGAGAGGAAAAATTGACAAAAAGATCCTACTCTAATACTAACTTCATATCACTTTCCCATGCGTCCAACTGTGTATTTATAGGCTCACACAGGAACCACGATATCGTGTATCCGATATCGCTAGCCAGGCTGCAATATCATGTACTCAATATCAAGGGTCCGATATCGAGACTCATCAGATATCAGGGATCCAATAACAGGGGTTCGATAACAGGGGTCCGATATTAGCACTTGACAAACCACGATTCATCAACATCTAACGTCAATCCTTTTGACATCTAACATCACTATCCACATCAGCTAGATTGTTTCTTCACGATCTACAAGCTAACACATAAATAGGATGATTCCCTTAAACAAAAAAGAGTTAAGGATCCATTGGAGTCAATTGGAAATCAACAAAACATGCAATCATTACTTAATCTTTAAACAAAGAGAAAGTTCTCGGTAACCACAATTCTTTCTATAACCACTTTTCTGCGTATCAAAATCTCTATGTGCTTTTTAGCTCCTTAGAGTTTTCTGATTCCCCCTTTTTTTCCTATCCTACTAATACATTGTATCCATTCGTGTTGTTCCATTGTATCCAGATCTACTCACAAATTTGATTTAATCTCTTTTTCATCGTATCTCATCAGTTCTTAATCTACAACTATTCTATCTAGTTGAGAAACCTCCATTTGGCACCTACATCAAAAAAGGTAACACAACTTCTCACTAGCCATCATTGATTTGGTCTTGAAGGGTCGTTATTGTGTCTTTCCAGGTTTCTATCCTGGTTATTTTTTTAACATTTTTATTTTTTTCCATTTTACATTAGTGTTGCAATAGATTTGTTTCATTGTCTTGATGATTTAAATATGAAGTTTATTTTTTTAATTTATTAAATCTATTTTGTTCTATTTCATAGATTTTCCTTTTCTAGCCACATATGCTTTGTAGATCTCATTCTTCATAACATTTTCCTTTTACAGTGCATCACACATGTTTTTTTTTTCATCACATTTGCTTTGCTTTTACTAGCTATTTCGCGCACTCCATTTTGCTTGTTATCTACTTGTGTTTGGCAAAAACACTACCTCAAATTATTAGAATTTATAATGATCTGCAAGTCCCCATTCCATTTAGAGATTCATTTCTTGAAACTGTTTGGTGGCCACAAAATGCTTAGCTCATTTCGCATGGGGTTGTTTTGAATCTTGAATTCATGCCAATTCTAACCCCACAATGATTTGAACAATCAAGAGCTTATAAAATGGAATTTTATATAAAATTTTACTTCAATTATTGGAATATATTTTGTCATTCCTTAATCCAAGTGAATGGTACATCATTCTTCATCAACTTCACTTCTGATTTGGCAATCTTAAAAAAAAAATTTAATAAATATTCTATAATGTCATGTGTGTCCAACAAATGACTAAACATCTTTCATAATTTAAGATCTTTATGTGATTCTTTCAATAATTCTAATATTATTCATCTCCATCTCTGTCTTTTTCTGATATTCTATGCTTCAATATAATGCCCTCCTCAATCATCATATGGCTTTTATGTTAATTCAACTTCAAATTCATTCATAAAGACTTATACACTATTGTTATTTTACTTCTTAACAATTCTAACAACTAGTCTTTGAAATGTCATTTTACATTATGCAAATGACCTCTTCTTATATGAAAATGTCCCTAAGAGACTTGTAAATTTGGTTTTGGGTTAGTCTTCTAATGCTACTTGAATTTGATTATAACCATTGTGCCTATCTAGAAAGCTAAAGTATTTATATCCTAAAATAATGTATAAGACTTAGTCCATAAATGACAATGGAAAGCAAAACATAAATATGATAGCATTCAACAATCTAAAGTTAACATAGATTCTCCATTTACTCTCTTTCCTTAAAACAATAACAAGTCAACTAATCCATATGTTGTTAATGAAACACCACAAAAAATTTCGAGTTTGGCATTTGTCCAACAAGAAGCAGATCCCTGTGACCCTCAGACGACGTCGGCTACATTTGGAGTTACACATGGCAATTTTGAAAACTGGAACACTCGGTTTTTACCAAGTGTTGTGCCAGCGTCTACGCCCAGCGTATACGCCAGACGCCCAGCATACACGCCTCACATGCACGCTCAGCAGGTGCAACAGGAGCAAGAATTGAAGCAAGTCGGCGGTCAGCATCCATCAGCGTATATGCCCCAGCGTATACGCCAACATCCATCAGCGTATACGCCCCAGCGTATACGCCAACATTCATCAGCATATACGCCCAGCGTATACGCCAGCATCCATCAGCGTATACGCCCCAGCGTATACGCCCATCGTCCATCCAAGTTCATATGCCCAGCAAGTCCAGCGTATACGCCCAGCGTATGCGCTGGCCTGATGTAACGTATACACCCAGCGTATACCATGTTTCTAAATTGTACGCCCCGGTCGACACGCCACGTGTCTTCCAACCCGATTTTCCCGGCAACCCTTCCCCTATAAAAAGCCCAGTTTTCCGCGTTTTCAAGGTCGGCAAAAATTTACCAGAGCAGACCCAGAGCAATTACGCAGTAAAACAAGAGCTTGAAACCCTCACACACTGGAAGTCCTGTACGCTGAGCACAGTCTCTACGCTATGCCTACCGTGCGAACCAGCCGCATCCCTGCACCCACCGGGGCTTTACGTCCGCCTTGTGTACACGCACAACTGCGTTAAGACCGGTACCTCGAAAACTGTGTTCTTACGGCGTCATTGTTACAGTTTACATTCTGTTTACGCTCACATTGTTTACGCTGTTTACATTTGTCTACGCTGTTTGAACTTGTTCATGCTGTTTATGCTGCACTTACACTTTACGTTGTCTAAGTCCTTTTACGCTTTACGCTGCCTACGCTCTGCTTGCGCTGTGTACGCTTTACGCCCTGTTTAAACCCTGTTTATGCTTTACGCTCTGTTTACGCTGTCTACGCCCTGTTTACACTGTTTACGCTGTACACGCCTTGTTTACGCTTTACGCTGTCTACGCCCTGTTCACACTGTTTACGCCGTATACGCCTCGTTTACGCTGTTACGCTGTCCACACTTTGTTTACGCCCTGCTTTCATTGTTACGCTGTTTACATCTCGTTTACGCCCTGTTTTCACCGTTCGCCCGTTTTACGCCCGTTACCCAGTTTACGCTTAACCCAGCGTATAACACTTCGGTGGCGCTTGGGGAAATCCTTGTCTGATCCGCGTGCGGACCACCCAAGGTACCCTACCTTCGTGCATTCCAGCTCGCCCTCAGGCGAAGGTAGGGTCGTCTGTGCTCGTCCTGCGATCCCGCGGTCTCTATTTTTTCTTTTCAGCTAGGGACCGACGATTTCGGGCGGTACAGAAATTGGCGCTAGAAGGAGGGCCTCCACTTGAACAACTTTACTGTACGCCCCTCACCGTCTACGCTCATCAGCGTTTTACGCTGCCGTGTTTAAACCCGACTCAGCGTCTACGCTGTCAATCTTCCAGCGTCTATGCTGTCAATCTTCCAGCGTCTACGCTGCGATCAAACCCTAGCGTTCACGCTGTCAACCTCTCAGCGTCTACGCTGCAATCAAACCCTAGCGTTCACACTGTCAACCTCTCAGCGTCTACGCTGCGATCAAACCCTAGCGTCTACGCTGTCAACCTTTCAGCGTCTACGCTGCACACTTACTCCAACGTCTACGCTGCCCGAAGACCAGCGTCTACGCTGCATACTTAGCGTCTATGCTGAACACTTAGCGTTCACGTTGCACACTGATCAGCATTTACGCTGAGCACTTAGCATTTACACTCAAATCATTTTGTATACACGATCTATCATCATGAATCCCGTAAACACCACTGCTGCCACTACCCAGAACATTGACATCTCACACAC
>MNCI01027123.1:667649-690228 GCA_015680685.1 Gnetum montanum | reverse complement strand
GACATGTTGCCAATCGCATCTGTCAGTACAACACATGCCAATGAATGGTACGATGACGTAAAAGAATACCTTCTGCGTGGCGAAACGCCACAACATTTAACAAACGCACAAAAGGATGCAGTACGCAAACGCTCTAGACAATACACACTAATAGGAGATACATTGTGTTGCCGATCCTACGAAGGCATACTACTGACATGCGCCAATAGTACCGAAGCCCAAATAATTGTGGAACAAGTACACGACGAAATATGCGGGGGACACATTGCACCGAAGGCGATGGCAACCAAAATAAGACGCTTAGGCTACTATTGGCCACACATGGAGTATGATTGTTTGTCCAAGGTCAGAACATGTAGTACTTGTCAAAAACACAGTAATCTAATCCATGTCCCACCGAATGAGTTGCATACAACGCAAATCACATGGCCCTTCCAGAAGTGGGGATTGAACCTTATAGGCCCGATAACACCCACATCTTCTGCCGGCCATGGTTTTATCATAACAGCAACTGAATATTTCACGAAATGGGTAGAAGATGCTCCCCTTCGAAAAACTACTTCCAAACACGTGTGCCACCTCATCCTCGAAAACATTGTGCCCCGTTTTGGCATTCCCATGACAATCATTACTGACAATGGGCCATAATTTAGCAGTGCCGAGACCAAAACGTTTTGTGATAGTTTAGGGATCAAACATTCGTTTTCATCCCCTTACTATACTCAGAGCAATGGGCAGGCGGAAGCAACAAATAAGACAATCATTACAATACTCAAAAAGATGCTTGCCCAAAGTAAACGAAGATGGCACGAACAACTGGTGTATGCATTATGGGCATGCCGTACTACACATCGGACTTCGACAGGTAAAACTCCATACAGTCTTGTTTATGGTTCAGAAGCTGTTTTACCTTTAGAATTACAGGTACCGTCTCTAAGGATCACACTTTCCCGACTCCTCGACGATGAGCAAAACAATGATCTACACATCATCGACCTGGACTCAGTGGAGGAGGAGCGCGTACGCGCACTTGATCAGATCGAATGGTATCAAAAACAACAGCGGCAACGACATCGGCATGACGTTCGTAAGCGCCCCATCAAAGAAGGAGACCTCGTGCTTAAGGCTGTTCGAGAACACCCAGATAAGTTCTCAGTCAACTGGGAAGGACCTTACCTGGTCACCAAAGCATTCGACAACGGAGCATTCAAGCTAGCTGACATGGACGGAAAAGAATTTGCAAATCCAACCAATCACTTGTTCCTGAAACCGTTTTATACATAAATCTGAGCTCAGGTACGTGCCTAGTCCTGGAATCATGACTATAAACTGAGACCACAGCTAGTCCTGGAATCATGGCTATAAAATGATACCACAGCTAGTCCTGGAATAATGACTATAAACTGATACCAAAGCTAGTCCTGGAATCATGACTATAAACTGATATGACAGCTAGTCCTGGAATCATGACTATAAACTGATACCAAAGCTAGTACTGGAATCATGACTATAAACTGAGACCACAGCTAGTCCTGGAATCATGACTATAAACTGATACCCCACAGTGTCCGCAAGGACGATAAATTAGCACCCCTCTGGCATGATAGTAAAATTTCACCGTCAGAATCATTAGAGTCCACTAAGACTATAAACCAGCTTGCCTCTGTATGGTCCGCTAAGACTCGAAACTGGCGACGTACCGTCCACCACGACGCTAAACGGGCAATGTCCAACAGGTTACGACACAAAACTAACCCATGATAGTCCGTCAAGACTGTAAACTGGTGCGTTCGTCTCCGACGCTTCACTCCACAGCCATATTCATTCATCAGAATTATTGCACCCTTCATCGACACCCAATCTCATCAACATCGTCAACATTCGCACTCAGTGCTCAGAATCACCCTAAGTATTTCGTTCATCTGCAGTTGTTTAAGTCTAAGCTCATTCATTCACTAATGGTTTTCTTGTCTCCTTGGAGTTATGTTTTCAGGATGACGCTTAGAAGTTCTCGTACGAGGGTGCATTTCATCATAGACAACAAGATGAGGCAATGTCCATTAATCCACCTGGCAAGACTGAATCAAACCGTTAACTGGTACATTCCCATTCCCCGAAAACTCCCCATCCGTTCACCAAACTGTTGCACACTATAAAACATTACAGCAATCGCAACGCACAAAACACAATATCCGTACACGAGTACAAGAACAAAAAAAAAATCAAGCAACATCCTTGGCACTTCCCATGCAAGCCCCAGGTGGGAAGGCATCGGCCTTGAAAATAGGTACTCATATCAAAAGCAATTAAGAAACATCCTGTTGCATGGCTTTGGCACGTCGCTTACAGTTTCCCCAAAGAAGGGTGTTGTTCCTCCAAAGAATGCAAAACATCACCCCGTAGCTTTGGCCGTGACAACAAGCTCTCTTGAACATTAACTGGGAGCACTGTTCCACCAAAGGATGCGTATCGCAGGCCTGAGTTCCGAGTCTGCCAAACATTGGCTATTGACTAGGACCAGCATGCCACACCTGAGCATCCCATTTTCCCAACATAAGCCCTTCGGGCAATCAACAATCCCCACTATTCCTTCTCTCCTACCAGCTACCAATCTCCTTTTTTTTCCATCCCATACACTACCAAACACGGTACGATGACGTCTAGTCAGGTGGCAAAGGACAAAGCTTTTATCAAGTTGCTTGTGGTGTTTTGCGCTTCTTTGTCGACGCTTCTCGGGTCGATTCCTCCAAGCGTCAACAAAGAGGGGCCAATGAAACACCACAAAAAATTTCGAGTTTGGCACTTGTCCAACAAGAAGCAGATCCCTGTGACCCTCAAACGACGTCGGCTACATTTGGAGTTACACATGGCAATTTTGAAAACTGGAACACTCGGTTTTTACCAAGTGTTGTGCCAGCGTATACGCCCAGCGTATACGCCAGACGCCCAGCATACATGCCTCACATGCACGCTCAGCAGGTGCAACAGGAGCAAGAATTCAAGCAAGTTGGGAGCCAGCATCCATCAGCGTATACGCCCCAGCGTATACGCCCAGCATATACGCCAGCATCGATCAACGTATACGCCCCAGCGTATACGCCCAGCGTCCATCCAAGTTCATACGCCCAGCAAGTCCAGCGTATACGCCCAGCGTATGCGCTGGCCTGATGTAACGTATACGCCCAGCGTATACCATGTTTCTAAATTGTACGCCCCTGGTCGACACGCCACGTGTCTTCCAACCCGATTTTCCCGGCAACCCTTCCCCTATAAAAAGCCCAGTTTTCCGCGTTTTCAAGGTCAGCAAAAATTTACCAGAGCAGACCCAGAGCAATTACGCGGTAAAACAAGAGCTTGAAACCCTCACACGCTGGAAGTCCTGTACGCTGAGCATAGTCTCTACGCTCCGCCTACCGTGCGAACCAGCCGCATCCCTACACCCACCTGGGCTTTACGTCCGCCTTATGTACACGCACAACTGCGGTAAGACCGGTACCTCAAAAACTGTGTTCTTACGGTGTCATTGTTACAGTTTACATTCTGTTTACGCTCACATTGTTTACGCTATTTACATTTGTCTACGATGTTTGAACTTGTTCACGCTGTTTATGCTGCACTTACACTTTATGCTGTCTAAGTCCTTTTACGCTTTACGCTGCCTATGCTCTGCTTACGCTGTGTACGCTTTACGCCCTGTTTAAACCCTGTTTACGCTGTCTACGCCCTGTTTACACCGTTTACGCTATACACGCCTTGTTTACGCTTTACGCTGTCTACGCCCTGTTCACACTGTTTACGCCGTATACGCCTCGTTTACGCTGTCCACACTTTGTTTACGCCCTGCTTTCATTGTTACGCTGTTTACATCTCATTTACGCCCTGTTTTCACCGTTCGCCCGTTTTACGCCCGTTACCCAGTTTACGCTTAACCCAGCGTATAACACTTCGGTGGCGCTTGGGGAAATCCTTGTCTGATCCGCGTGCAGACCACCCAAGGTACCCTACCTTCGTGCATTCCAGCTTGCCCTCAGGCGAAGGTAGGATCGTCTGTGCTCGTCCCGCGATCCCGCGGTCTCTGTTTTTTCTTTCCAGCCGAGGACCGACGATTTCGGGCGATACAGTTAACAACCACATAAGTGAAACCTACCTTAAGAAGTTCTTCGATCTCTTACTTTACTACATCTTTTAACTTGGGATTTAATCTAATTTAGGATAACCATTTAGACTTTACTATTAGATATGTGTATATGCAATGCTGGCATATATGAGGATCCATTCTCAATGATTTCATTATAATACCAAATAAATGATGTTTGTCATTGATTCACTACTTCTTTAGTTATTTTCTACTCTTTAGTTATTTGAACATTGATGATAATAGGCTTGCCATTTTCCAAGTACATACATTCTTCTATCTATTTCCAATATCTATATAATAGCAACTCTTATATTTCAAATCTTTTACATGTTGTTACACCATCACTATATGTGATGCATGGATACATCTTCTTCTAAATGGTATTAGATTCATTTTTCTTTGCAATTTTTAAGAAATTGCTATTAATTCCCAACTTAGCATTAACTATGCTCAATCATGTCATTCTCACAATGGTAGGAAACTATCCTTTGTTGCCCTCAACAAGAATCACAAAAAAAATCTCTAGAATATGATCTTCCACTAATGATGGTCACCACATCATTAATTAGTTCCAATGGCATTATCAAAAACTAATTTACCAACTCTAACATGATATTATTTTAATTTATTTTAGACAAGTTTCAAGCTTTGTACATTGCTTGTGAGATATAATTTACACTTAAACATGTATCTAATAGAGCATTTCACGCATGAGAAACTTCTAATCAACACCCTTTTTTAATATGATTTGTCTCACATAAACCATTTTCAAGAGAGTCCATTAACCAAGTTGGAACTCCAATTTTCTACACTTGTTGATAAAGTCAAAAATTTTGTGACAAGAATATCGTATCTACGATGTCATAGATATGTTATCGTATTTCAATATACATTATCATATAAATGATATTGTGGGTTGTATGCCAGCCTATATAACCAACACTTAGGCACACAAAACCAAGGAGATACATTAGCATAGTAATAGAACTCTTTCAATTTATTTTCCTAAATTCAGTACTTAGTAGTGTGTGCCCGTAGGGTGATGTTCTGTAATTGAACGAAATCTTTATTCGAGTGTGATGCATTTGGACGCATTGCATGCATGGCAATAAAGATCAAGATTACTCTACATCATTACAGCAACACTTAGTTTTATTTCTATTTCTATTTAGCTTAATGTTTACTATTTACTATTTTCATAGTTAATGTTTACCATTACTTGCAATTTACTTTTAATGTCATTAAGTGGAATGAGTACGTCTGATCTCGAGTACGTAAGTGTAACTGCTTGGTAACCCAATAGTACTATCACTTGGGACACCTAGTAGTGTGGTACTTGGCAATCCCAATAGTAGTTGCACTAAGTCCAAGGTGTAACCGGAAAATCAAGACCAACTACTCATCGCATAGGCTAGTTTACATTTGTCCTACTATCACTTAGATTTAAAAACCTTTACTTTCACTTCATGTTTACTAGGAGCCCAATGGCCAATTCAACATCAATATCATATACCTTACCATGAGTTAAACCATACGCATTGATTTTTCTAACTCACGTGGGAAGACAATGATTGCAAATGCTAACCAATTAATGGTATAATCACATTGCCTTATCTACGGAGTTCGATTGGGATTGCACATGAATACTCGTATCTCATATGGTTGGGTGTTGGATACTCCACCGCTAATCATTGGCACCGTTGTCGGGGATAAGTCAATGTTATACTAAGTAATTAATTTTCCAAAGTTTGTTCTAATAGAACCTAACTCTAATCTTCACAACCTTAATATAAAAGACACTTAATACAAACTATCAAAAAATGATAACATGGCTTCACATAATGATCAACTATCACTTGCCAAGGAAATGAGAAAGAATAGTAACAGAATTGCTGATGAAGAGGACTAGGGAATGCCAATGCAGACACATATTACTTATGCTCACACTGATTCATACCATCCATACTTTACCTTCATATTCCATCAGGACAAACAAATGAGGTGGAGAGACATGCGAGGCAACATAGTCCAGCCTCCCAACTGTGCAGCACTAAACATGCTACAAATTGCTCTAAGGGGAATGCACTTGGACCAAATTCAAGAAGGGTATCATATGACTCAACACATGACTAGACCCTATGAACCTACAAGAGAGTAGATAAAAAGAGATGTTGCTATAGAGGTCAAACATGTTCATACCAAAGGGAAGCTAGCCAACACATTTGTTGTCATAGAAGAGCTTGATGTTGTTCTATTCATTTCAGAACAACCCCACCAAAATCATGAGGAGCCATCAAAGACACCTATCATCAAACTAGAGGAACTTGTCAATGCCTAACTTCACTTTACTCTGGTAGAGACACATAAGGGAAAGGCTACTAACGCAGGATATAAGCGGGACTCTAGGCCAAGGGATCCTGTTAAGTCCTACAAGGAAACTCGCAAGAGTCATGAAAGGAGAACTAGTCAGCATTGTTCTCCTACAACATCCTCTGCTTCATCATAATCATTAGAGGACTATGATAGGAGATAACACAAGTAATAAGACTTTGATAAGGAAAAGAGAAGAGCTCATGGTCATCATGACTTATACTCAAGGCATTTTGATTCAGAAGGTGAGTAGTATGAAAGAAGAAGGCACAAAGATAGAAGAGAGGATCAAGAGGGGCATAAGCATAAAAGGGGTCACTGCTACCACAAAGCCTATGAACCTAATCATGATGATGAACCCATTATGGGAGCTCGGAGCATGATCAACATTTAGGAAGTGCTCTACATACCAACTAAGAATGTGAAAGATAGCCAAATTAAATGGCTATATATGAACAACATGCCTTGATTTGAAGGAAGTTACAACGTTGATCCTTAGCATTACCTTCAAGCATTCCACAATGCCTGTGCCCTTCAAAACATAGAGAGTAACTGGCAAAAATTGAAGATGTTTTCTAGAACACTTGTGAAGGAAGCGAAAAGCTAGTATAGGTCACTGGAACCTAAATCCATCAGATGTTGGAGTACCATGTTGGAAATCTTTAATGATAAATATCATACCCATTCGCGAGTGTTAAATCTAAGAAAACAAATCTAGAACTGGAAACAAGGGACTCATGAGACCCTTGATGTAGCAATGGGTAGATATTATTCACTATTACATAAATGCCTAGGCCATGGATTTTCATCAAAGGAATAGTTTGAGG
Source organism: Gnetum montanum (assembly GCA_015680685.1). Lineage (NCBI taxonomy): Eukaryota > Viridiplantae > Streptophyta > Gnetopsida > Gnetales > Gnetaceae > Gnetum > Gnetum montanum. The sequence goes on along the minus strand of MNCI01027123.1, from coordinate 682,893 downwards.
CACATCATAGATGGGTTGAGAAGCAAAACAAGAGAGACCCTTAGGATTTATGCCCAATGAACACTATTAGAATTAACCACCCATCAGATTCAAAGACTCGTTGATTAAGTTCCAAAAGAAGGAGAACTTGAAAAAATGGAATCAATTGAAGAATACAACAAGGATCCATCCATTAGGAAAAAAGATGTATGGGTTTGTAAAACCCAAGAAGAAGAAACCTTGGACTAGGTCATCAAGAAAGAGACACTACTGATTCAAAAATCTGTTGTCGATGTAGCAACACAAGTAGCAAAACTTTGGGATTCGGTAGATGAACGATGTACAACAACACTAAAGATTGTGGAGGAGAAAGCAAAACAAGAACTCAATAGAGGTAGAGATAAAAAGAAGAAGAGAGAATTTGTAAAAAAGGACAAAGTTGCATTAGTAGTTGGGCACTTAGACACCAACTTCACAGATAATGAAGGTTGCACTATGTGCTAGTACGAACATCCTAAGGGATGTTGTCCAATCATGGTACATCTGCAAGAAACTAGGGCACACACACTTAACCCATGATTTGTTCAAAAACAAATGCCCAAACAATTACCTTATCCTCAAGGTAACTACAGACAGCAACCTCAACCAACGTACTATACTAGTGGAGCCTTGCCATAGCCATAAGAGTAGTACCATCAATAGTGGTAGCAGCCACAATCATGGGCCATGCCACCACCATGCCAATAGTATCCATATCAATAATCTAATCCTTATGGATACTATGTCTAGCATCCAGTCTTGCTTGATCATGCAACTATTCAAAACCCATAGTACTATTTAATAGAATACGACAGATCGACATTGCAAAGGACCAATTCCAACCCATACATGCGTCCACCAACAATTGGACCTTCTACTTAACACTTTAGTCCTATGCCACTAGTGCCACCTCCTGTTATGTAGGGGAACTTGCCATCACAACCCTAGCCAAAACAGTGCTACAAGGGTAGTCAATACACATGATAGAAAGGTTACTTATGAGTCTCAACCCAAGAAATGATTGCTCTTCATAATGAGTCCAGAGAAGACTAAGTGGATGGGGAACACATCTAACTCCACCCCGTTCACATCGAGTCCCTCCCAATGCAATAAGCTTGTCATCAGGTTCAAACGTCACAACTGTCATGCTCACATAAATAGTAATCCATTGGATCAAGGCATGGACTCTTTCATAGAAAAGAATTGAGCCAGGAAGTCCCTTGATTTATCTCTAAATAGTAAGATAAAAACCATGCAAAGCTTTATTAGATTTTGGGTCCAAAGTAAATCTAATATCTCAAGACATTAGGCTTGGAACCTCCCACCACTAAAGAAAAGTAACATTCATTTAGAGCTTGTAGACTAGTCAATCACAGTTCCACTTGGACAGGTGGATGATGTAATTACCACCATCAATTGTTGGTCCTATCCTGCCAATTTTCTAGTAATTCATGTGTGGAAAAACAAGGGAGAATTCCCAATTATCATGGGAAGAGCTTGGCTTATCACCGTAGATGCTAAGCTTGGAATTCGTGATTTATCCTTGGAAATTTTCAAGGAAGATGAAGCCAAAATCATGCATAGACAAAGGGTTTTATGTATCACATATAGTGATCACGGGTGCAATTGTGTGCAAACAATTTGGACTATTAAATGAAAAGAGACTAAGGCATGCAATCAATGCGTAGAAACAAGTTGTGTGCAAAATTACCTATATGCAGCAACCACCCAACAAGAGGGCACCTAGTGGTTGATTACCAGTGAAGAAATCCAATCTAGTAAGTACATGAAACTAGAAGAGCAAATCACCAATACCTACGTTGCAGAAATAGATAAGTTGGAACAACTAAGGAAAAGACACTCTTACCCTTATAATAATTAAGAGGAAGAAACATACTAGGTACACTTGAAAATCCCAAACACAATGAAACCAAAGTTGCTAGAATTGAGAGCCCCATTGGCAACATTAGAATATATATTTTTGAATAACAAGAAGCTGGTAATTATCAACACCAACCTAGACAAGGAGCAAAAAAGGAAACTATTGGAAGTGCTTAATAGATGGCCTATAGCATTCGTGTGGTCTTATGATGAGATCATAGGAATTGATCCACAAATTTGCCAACACTAGATCTACACTAATCTTATAGTCAAACAAAAGTCCAACATCAATGAAGACTTAATCCTAGACTCAAGGAGGTAGTCAAGTAGGAATTGGAAAAGTTGCTAAAGGCAAAATTCTTTGTATAGTTGTGGATAGTGAATGGGTAAGCCCTTTGGTGATAGCTCCAAAGAAGGAAGCCAAATGATGAGTCTGCATCGACTTCTGGTTATTGAATTCAGCCAGGTTTAAGGATCATTTCCCATCGGCAAGTCTATGAGGAACATTTGCTTACAAACAGATGCCTTTCAATCTATGCAATGTGCTAGTAACCTTCTAGAGACTGGTTTTAAGCATCTTCCAAAAGTATATAGGTAATGGTGTTGAAGTCTTCATGGATGATTTCTCCACATATGAGTTAGATTTCAAACAAGCCATAAATTGGTTGGAGCAAGCACCTAAAAGATGTGTTGAAACTAATATGAAGCTCAATTGGCAAAAGAGCCATCTCATGGTCAAATAAGGTATAGTACTAGGACACAAAATCTTCCAAATGGATATAGAGGTTGATCCTAAAAAAAGTTAGAGTCATCTAAAACATCACTCAAAAGTCATAAATAGTAAAAGATGTGAGATCTTTTTTGGGCCATACGGGATACTATAGAAGATTTATTGAAAACTTCTCAAAAATAGCCAAACTATTGGCAGAACTCACAAAGAATGATGCACCTTTTGACTGGACTGGGTCATGTGAAAAGGCATTCGAAACTTTGAAGTAGAAATTAGTTGAGACATTAATCCTCCAAGCTCCAAATTGGTTAAGACCTTTTCATAGCATGACTGATGCCTCTAACTATGCACTTGGCATAATATTGACACAACTTGATGATCAAAAGAGACTGTAATACCTACACTGTGCTAGTAGGAGCATCATTGGAGCACAACTAAACTACACCACAACTAAAAAAGAGCTTATGGTCATGATGTATATGCTTGAAAAATTCAAACATTATATGCTCAATTACCAAATCTATGTCCATGCAGACCATAGTGCCATCCAATTTTTAATGAACAAGCCAACGATTAGTTTGAGAGTGATAAGATGGCTTGTGATTCTTCAAGAGTTTGATATTACAATGATTAATAAGAAAGGAACATAAAATTTTATAGCTGATCATTTATCAAGGTTGAAATGGGATGCAAACAATCGAGTAAAATCCTTATCAAACCAATTTCCCGATGACGACATCTTCACTAGAATAGCAAAGGCTGTAAATTCAATAGAATAGCCATGGATTGCAGAGTACCTGATGTATCTCACCATACAAGAGCTTCCTGTTGAACGAAATAGAAAACAATGTGAAAAATTCCTTCATAAAGCTAAACAATACATGGAAATAAATGGCAACCTATATAAATTTGTGTAGATGGGCTTGTTAGATGGTGTGTACCTGATCATGACCAACAAAGAGTGTTACAAGATGCCCATGAAGGTCCATGTGCTGGCCACTATGTAGGGCATAGAACACTTAAATTACTTATGGTAGGCTACTTTTAGCCTACTCTATTCAAAGATGCCCACACTTTTGTCCAATCATGTGAACGTTGCCAAAGCGATGGAGGAATTACGGTCAAACATGAAGGGTCACAACACTGGATACAACTACTGGAGCCTTTTGATATTTGGGGAACTAATTTTATGGGGCCCATTCAACCAATGTCAAATGCAAAAGCATACATTATTGTGACTGTGGATTATTGTACAAAGTAAGCAAAGGCAACAGTGGTGAAGGACTGTACTGCAAAAACAATTACCAAGTTTTTCCAACAACATGTGATGAACCAATTTGGAGTACCTAGAATGCTAATATTAGATAATGGGACCCACTTCATCGATGTTACCTTTAAGAAACTCATGCAATAACTTGGGGTTAACCATAAATTAACAATGTCAGATCATCCCCAAGCAAATGGTCAAGCTAAAGTTACTAACTACGAAATTACTAGAATACTCACTAAGATAGTTACTAGGTTTAGATGTGATTAGAGTACGAAATTAAATGATGGTTTGTGGACCTATAGAACATCATGGAAATTACCTATTGGGTACATCCCATATGAGTTAGTCTATGGTAAGTTACTGACAATTCCAATCCAAGAAAAGCTTCACACTTTAGCTACAGCTAGTGAACTTGACCTTGATTTGAGTTTAGCACAAAATGAACATCTAATGAATCTAAATCTTTTAGATGAAAATAGAAAAGTAGCACTTATGGATAGTGAAGTCCACAAGCACTAGTCTAAACTTAGGCACAATTTGCTAATAAAAAATGTACCCATACAACTGGGTGATAAGGTCCTCTTGTATAATCCTAGTCATTTACCCCAAAAGGCTAAATTTCAAACACTTTGGGAGGGACCATACATAGTACATGCCACTTATCCATCTAGTAACTTACATATTCATCACCCATCTAGCCAACATAATCTTATCTTTATTAATATCCAACAAGTCAAACCATACTATGAGTACTGAAAGGAATCTACCCAACCTACTCACCAATCTTCCACTTGTTCTATTTTCCATTTTCTTGATCTTCATAATAGTTGTGGGGGTGTCCATTTAAAACTGTAGGTACCTTACTGATTTTCTATTTTTTGCTTTTTCATTTTCTTTTTATTTTTCAAATTATTTTACATTTTTCTAATTCTTTTATACTTTCTTATTTCTTCAATTTTTCACATTTTTTAATAATTTTCAATTCTTTAACATTTTTCATTCTTTATAATTTTTCATATTTTTTACTAGCTTTCCCATTTGTTTTATAGTTTGTTTCAAACCCTTTGTAAATAATTTTTGGTCATTAATAAAACACATTTAAATAAAGGCAAGATGCAGCCCAATAAGATGAAAATTTCTCTATGATATTAAGTGATAAGAGACTAATTATTTGCACAGTGAGCCCACATCATCCATCCATCCATTCCAATAATAAGATGTTCTTACCATGGCCATAATGATATTCTTTCCATCATTAAACTAAGAAAAAACTTATGATCATTATGCCTAGATAGAAGAGTGAAGAACAAAGGGGGAATGAAAAGGAAGTGACATTAAGGGGACTTGTGGATTCTTTTTGGATTATCATTGTAAGTTCTACCATGTTACTAAGGTTGTATTATATCCTTGTAGATCTAACGAAAAATGAAAGTAAGAGTCAAATAAGTGCTATCTTCAAGGGTTGACATAGTTAAAAAATAAAACAGCACAAAATAAATTTCTAGGGGTTTCATTGGAAAGACATGTTACCCATGCTGGAAGGTAGACATCTTCTTAGAAATCTAAAAATAAAAATAAGTGCTATGAATAAAACCCCTCCCTTGGATAGTATGCCAAGTGACAATACTCCTTGTAACATTAATAGTCTCATTATCATAATTCCAAGAGATGAAACAATGCAATGTCATTAGAATGTGATCTAGACTTGGTTTGAATCTTGGACAAAAAGGCTAATGATTACTTTAACCACTAATAAAACACAAGAATTCATTATGCCTATGGTAAGACACCTCACGTCCCAATTTCTGCAATACCTTCTAAACCCATTTCATGTCATTTTTTAAATAGTCATAACTTATGATTTTGTATAGCATATTGTTATTTTCCAAATTTGGTTGTACTAATATGCGTGTTTAGCTAAATAGGTATGCATTACATTCAACTCCTTAAGTGCCCAAGGACACTTTTAGGTGTAGTTATACAAGGGCATTAAGGGTTGGAGCCTGCTTTGGGGAGGACCAACTTGTATAATTGTTGTATGTTATACCTGCCAAGCGATTTCACATCATCTTGAGCCTTCCAATTTCAATAAATACTTCCAATATCATTCACACTATCTGTTCTAATAACACAACAATGTTGTCTTTCTCATCCATTCCATTAATACCTCAGACTTTCATAGCCCAAGATTCCTTAATCATAGACTTTCAATGCTTATTTTTCACAGCTAAAGCATCATCTCCATTTTAAAATCCTTTCAACATGATGAATATCTTCCAACTATCCTATGGGACTCAATTTTATTTGAGAAAAACATTCAGATATTTTGAATTTTCTACAGTGACATTGTATCTACAATATCGTNAAGGTATTATAAGGCTAAGTCTAAGGAGACATATTAAGAATTTTTAAAGCAAATCACTCATGTTAAGGCCAAAACAACTGTAAGAATACCACTAATTTATCATGCCACTCATTTAAAGTATTAATGGCATTGTTATTAAAAAATTTTCTAACTCTATAATCATAATGAACTAAGAACTTGATATAACTAAGGGTATGAGTAAGGTACCAAATTATTGCTCAATTATGAGAATACTCTAGTAATTCCAAACCCTTGATTGATTGCAGATGATCCCAAAAAGAGGAGCACAAGGAGAACTTTCATGACTAGGAAGAAAAAGACCACGACATCGTGGAAGAGGACAATTGAGCGAGCAAAATCCGGAAGCAAAACAAGGAGAGCATGAGGCACAATCCTTCAACATTCATCAACAAACACTTGCCTCAAAGTAATCTACTCAAGTAGAAGCAGATGTTCCACCAGTGCCTGTCTAGGGACAAAAGCTTACACTATCACCTGAATGCCTTCAGGATATTTAGGAAAAATCCATCACGTCAACAATCACTGTGGAACTCAACTTTGGTTCATTTTTTGGAATTTGCTCCAAAAGCTATTAAGGCCCAACTTTAACCATCTCCTTTGTGGCCTACTCCAACAAATAATGGAGAGTGATATCTAGGAGAAACACTCTAGTTTTAGCGAAATCAAGAAGCTAATGCTATAATTAAAATTGAAGGAATCTTGGTATCTTACTCAGTTAAGGCAATCGTAAAGGTATTGAATGTGCCTAATCAAGGAGCAAAGGTGGCACAAATATCAACTAGATCTAACATAGATGCCAAGAAGCTATGGTTGTAGTAGGCATATGGCAAGGAAGATAAAGAATACAGTGAATTAACTGCAGAAGAAAAGATCTATTTCAAAATTGGTACTTATCACATGTTTCCTACCAAGAGATTGAATTGAATCTCTACATATGTAGCTAGAGGGAGTGCAATATTAATGGGAAAGTTCAATGCAAACATCGTTGACCTCTACTTCACAAAAATTGAAAGGTGGTTCAAGGAGAAGAGGGTAGGGAAGTTAACACTTCCATTCCTTTGCCTTATTCGGAAGTTATGCAAATGAGTTGGCATCCTAGGGTATAAAAATGATGCATTAAAGAAGGCACAAAATGCTTCCTATGCCAAAATGCTCAAGCCAGTGCCTCCAAAAAAGGACTAATTAAAAGAACAACCATGCACGAAAGAGACTACCCCAACCACAGAATAGTAATAGCAACTACAAGTTCCAACACCACTGCTGCAAGATGATAGACCTTCAATGAGTCATCTGCAGCAAATTGTAGAAACTATCAATTGGGAAAGTAGAGAAGAGGCCAATCTATTTAAAGTTATTAATGATGCAGTCAAACCAATCATTTCAACCAATCCTACCAATGGAAAAATATCGTTGTAGTTAGGAGGAGAGGCCTAGTGGTCACAATAGATTTTTGGGGACATCACATCATTTAAAGTGGTACTTGAATCTAGAGAAGAAGCCACAGTTGAGGTCATGCAACACCATGATGTAGTGGGAGCCATAGACATGATCATAAATCACATTAAAGAATCATTTAATGTGCTAGTTGTGCCACCTGTAGATCTTACTAGAACCCAAGACGTTCAAATGCTAGCTGGTACCACTATGACACCTGCAGATTATGAGGATGTGTTAAATAGACTATTGTAGATAGGACAAGTTATGACAATCTCTTTGATGTTCCTAGTGATGTCACTGCGACACAATCTAAATTAACTACCACCAAAGGAAAATTAATCATGACAAAACTAGGGTAGAGCATGTAGAGAATGAGCTTCACTGATTACAAGAAGGGCTCTTAGCCCTAAGAGGAGAAAGGAGAGATCCAACTTAGTTCATAGCACTAGATCAGATAATGGAATTCTGAATTGAGTAGATTAGTTTTCTCCTTAAGGACAATAAAGACATAGTAGATGAAAAAGAAAAGGTAGTATGGAATGCTTCAGTAGCTGAAGCCCAATCATATGTTCATGCCAAAGCACTTGCTACCTTGCTAGAAGAAAATAAACAACCTGTTGCAAACAACATGAGGTTGACCATAGTAGAAAAGCAAAAAAACATTCTAGAAGAAAGTATCCATAAGCTGAGAGAGCAACTGATGAGGGTCAACCAAGATATTAGCTACCTTGCAAGAGAAAACAGAATCCTCTCTATGGAGGAGGTACATGCCATCAGACAAGAATCAGCTATCGAAAATAGCGCGTGGAAAAATAAGGTTAAGAAACATGAAAGGCTTAAGGAACACTTCCAAGATCAAGTGGAAATGTATAAACAAATCAATGAGAAAGAGATCCATATGGCAAAGGGTAGAATTAATTCAATGTCAGCAAAAAATCTAGAATGGCAACCCATCTCAGATAACATGGCCCACACCTACAAAGTGGAAGTGAAAAATAAGGACTTGCATATTGAGGACTTAAAAGAGTACATGGGGTTAGCAAACCTCCATTATGCTAACTTAGCCATGCTGATAGCAAGTAGGCCCTGAAGTGAGCTTGAACAACAAGTAGCAACCACGTACCCCTTGTATGAGAAGGAGTTTGCAAACTACAAAGATGCTTTACAGAAACTTCAAGTAGCAAAATCAAAACTAGAAGCAGGTATGGTTGGCTACGAAGGGTAGACAGATATAGTAGTGAATCTGGCTAGAAGATTAACAAACTACCATGAACTTAGAGAAAAATCTAGAGCTTTTGAAGAAGAGAGACAACATTTTGCAACATGGTATGTTAAAGCTAATCGAATGTTTCTACAACTACCATGTCCATGGGACATGTCGACTCCATCAAACATTGGCTCATCAGCATGGATAGTTCATGATTCCAGAATGGAGGAAGAGAAGCTTCATGCACACCTAAATTTTAGAAGCCTGATGATCAGGGGAAGAAACCAATGGAAGAGCCATCGCCACCTAGAACAACATAAGGCTACACTAGCTTCGTCAACATTTTTTTTTCCTCATGTCATAAAATGTGTCATTTTTGTAAACTCTACTATGGAACTAGAGAGTCATGTACATAAAAGTCAGTGTCATGTAAATCTACCTCCCAATTTTGTAAGGAACTCGATCCTCATTTTGTTTTAACTCGAGGATGAGTTTTCAGCTAATTGTGAGGGCATGATAAAGTTAAAAATCTTGTGACAATGATATCATATTTGCAATGTTGTTGATACATTATTATATCTCAACATATGTTATTGTATAAATGATATTGTGGGGTGTGTGCCAGCCTATATATGCAACACTTAGATGCACAGAACCAGGAATATACATTAGCATATTAATAGAACTCTTTCAGTTTGTTTTCTTGAATTTAATACTTAGTAGTATGATGTTTTATAATTAAATGAAGTCTTTATTCGAGTGTGATGTACTTGGACACATTGCATGCATGATAATAAAGATCGAGATTACTCCATATCATTGCAGCACCACCTAGTTTTATTTATGTTTCTATTTAGCTTAATGTTTACTATTTACTATTTTCATAGTTAATGTTTACCATTGCTTGCAATTTACTTTTAAGGTTTTTAAGCTAAATGTGTATGATTGATCTTGAGCACGTAAGTGTAACTACTTGGTGACCCAGTAGTACTATCACTTGGTACGCCCAGTAGTGTGGTACTTGGTAATCCCAACAATAGTTGCATGAAGTTCAAGGTGTGACTGAAAGATCAAGACCAATTGCTCATCTCATAGGCTAGTTTAGATTTGTTTTACTATGACTTAGATTGAGAAACCTTTACTCTTACTTCATGTTTACTATGAGCCCAATGGCCACTTCAACATCAATATCATATACCTCACCGTGAGTTAAACCATACGCATTGATTTTACTAAATCACTTAGGAAGACAACGATTGTGAATGCTAACCAATTACTAGTATAATCACATTGCCTTATCAATGGAATTCAACCGGGATTGCACGTGAACACTCGTATCTCGTATGGTAGGGTGTTGGATACTCCACCACTCATCACTTGTTGTTAGCATATTTTTTCCTATGTTGAATAAAATTTTCTAGATATAATATAGCCACTAGAATTTGATTCATTCAAGACTTCATGAACACATTTGCTAAAGGAATTTTGATCTTGATGTAACATTTCCAACAATTTAGATACTATTTATTTCCTTTCTAAGACCGACTTTACTAGAGAAAACCCTGTGCCAAAAGAATTATGAATTTTGTAGCTAAACTATGTCATGGGCAATAAGGTCATCTAGTTGGTTTGTTTAAATCAAATGAAATGCTACAAATACTCTTCCAAAGCTCAATTCCTCCTTTTTTTTTTTACTATTGGTTTAGGGATGATACTCTAAAGATATCTACAACTTTATGTCCATCACCTCGAATAGCTTTAGCAAAAAATCTTTTGTGAAATGACACTTGCAGTTAATGCTAGTTATCAATCCAAAGGGCCAAATAACATTATAAAAAAACAAGGATGTCGCATTGTCAATCATGCAAGGGGTTGAAGAAAATAAAAAATGGCATATTAAAAAACTTATCCACGACTTGCTAAAAAATCCTTATATTATAGGGAGCTTGGTAATTAAACCCATAAAAATAGTTACACATGAAAGTTTTGGAATTTCCAAATGGTAGAGCAAGCTTCTTGATCTCTAATTGGAACTCTTGTCCTACTAGCGTACTATACAACTTTGCATAGAGTTGGCCATATCAACTCCTAAATTTGGCTAATAGAAGTTACACTCCACTATCACTATAGTCCTTTTATGCCTTAGATGAGCTTCTTAGAGAGTGTTATGGCATTTCTTGATGTTTTGAGAATGGAAAGAACCCCAATATGCAATAGAGATTCTTATTTGTTTGAACATGGGTAATTCATTGACTTCACTAAGTTTTGAATTATTACCATCCTAGGCCATCTCTCATAACTCTTGAGCACACTAATCATGATGTATTCCATCTCAAATTCTCTCATTGAGTTCATGATCAACCATTAGCTAAAAATTATTGGGTTAATCCACAACCCCATTGAACATACCTAAGGGTAAAAACTTGATGTATCAACCATTGTATCTTTTTGCCCAATTTCTACATACATTGAATGTAAAATTCCTAAAGAAAACTCATCCATCAAGCTTGCTTCAACTTCAACTTGAGTTGGATGAGTAGGTAGCTTATTGATGAGACGCGGATTGCACAAGCCGCGATATCGTGTATGCGATATCGCGGTCGACGCGATATCGTGGCCGACGCGATATCGCAGTCCGCCGTCATATCTATAAATAAGAGGCAGCACTCCCCTCATTGGACATCCTAGGCATAAAGTAGCGAAGCTCTGGCGGATTGATCACCCCAAAGATAGAATATTTTCCATGTGCCCGCAGTAGGAGTCCCCCAAGTGAACGGTTCTTTATTCGAGCAGCTTTGTATCTGAACGCAACTTGTGTACGGCAATAAAGACGAGCTTTGTGGATAAACGTTGCAGTGCATGGATAGGTTTAATTAATGTTATTTATTGCTTTCCTAGTAACGCAGCATGAGTATGACTTGGTTACGAGCGTTGACGAACGTGTACGGCTAGCCAAGGAATCGGCTACTCATCGCGATTAGTTTCTCTCACCCTATCCTCCTAGAACGTGGGACAAGTACAACTTGATTACGAGCATCTACGGATGTGTACGGCTAGTCAAGGAATCGGTTGCTTGTCACACTTAGATAAGCTAGGTGCCTCAGTACGACCGCTTCGAGCACGTGTGTTACGTGTGGTAATCCCAGTAACGATTAGCGTTTGGTAGCCACAGTTGCACAGTTCAGGGTGTGTACGGCAAGTGGGAACGGATGCTGACGCTAGGACTTAGTGCTGTAGTTAGAGTTAGTTTTAGTTTCTCAACCCTTCACCGTTAGCATAGGAGATAAATCTGAAAATACCAAAAAAATCATATACCTCGGACTTACTTAACCATACACCGTGACAACAACAAGTAAGTCTGGGAAGACAACGAACGGTTAACCCCAAGTGTTCCATGGGGCGTTTAGGCATTTAGTCTGTGGAGTTCGACCGGATCGCTCGTGCTACACTCGTTTCGTATGGTTGAGTGTACGGGTACCTCACCACTCATCATTGGCGCCGTTGCCGGGGACTAAGTGTTTTTTTTACGCCAATTACAACATTAGGAATCATTCACATCGTTGTGAGCTTTAACGAACCTTCGGGTTAATCAGTGAATTAAGAACACAGATAACGGTGAATAGCACACCAGTAAGATGGCTTCTTCTCACAAAGTTAACTCACCTAAGGATAACACAGAAGATAGTCAGCATCACACGCATAATGGAGACCAGCCATGTCCTAAACAATCTAAGGTCACATATACTCATCCTGATGAGTATGTCCCTGACTTTACTTTTATTCTCCCCCAAGACGAACAACTGCGATGGAGAGATTTGCAAGGTAACATTGTGTTACCCCCGGATCGATCGGTCCCTAACATGCTTTTCCGTGCCTTAGCACAGATTGGCATGCAAGAACTATTTGCGGAATACGTTCTGGATAACTTTGACACAAGGGATTATCATCCCACAAATGCCCAACGTATTCGGGAAGAAAGGCAGGAGAGCCAACATTCATTGTTGAAGGGCAAGGTCCCTCATGTCCTTAGGGAAATAGGAGACGAGGAACCCCTCACAATGGGTTTCTTAGAAAACGATGTTCCTCCTCCTCACAATGGTGAAGACGTTAGGCATCAGGGCCTTCGATCAACTGTATATGCTACAGGCTCTGATCCTCGTGAGCACCAACTGTTCACGGTAGGAACAACCACTCATACTAAGGACAGGCACTTAGATCGTTACAACGATCGGGGCCGAAGCAGCTGAAGAGAAGGTAAGAAACATCACCACGGTGATGGATCCCCTTCCTCTTCTCCTTCATCTCACCACTCACACTCTCCTTCCACATCTGGGCGTAACCATCGTGAGCATAACGGAGAGGGTAAAAGTAAAAAGGAAGATGAAAGACCTCGATAGGAAGGTCGAGAGGAGTTAGGACAAGGGTAAGGACGTAGGGAAAGTAGGGAACCACCACGAAGACATCATAGTCGTCATGAAAGAGATGATCATGACGAACCCCTACTCGCAACCCGAAGCATGCTAGACATCTCAGAGGCAGTTAGGATCCCCACAAGGCATCTAAAAGATAGCAGGATCAAGCGTTTGGACATAAATAATATCCCACGTTTTGAAGGGGGATACAACACTGATCCTCAACATCATTTACAAGCATTCCACGATGCCTGTGCCTTGCAAAATATAGATAATGAGTGGCAGAAGCTCAAGTTGTTCCCAAGGACACTCATCAAAGAAGCAGAGAGCTGGTACCGGTCCTTAGAATCGGAAACCATCAGGAGGTGGAGTACGATGCTTGAATTGTTCAACAACAAATATCAAACGTACTCCAGAGTGTCCAATTTACGTAAGCAGATCCAAGGCTGGAAACAAGGTGCTTATGAACCCTTGGATGCTGCCATGGCCCGTTACTATACACTGCTACATCGTTGCCCGTGCCATGGATATGCTAAGCGGGATCAACTTCGCCACATCGTGGATGGGCTAAGAAATGAAACGAGAAGAACTCTTGGGACTTATGTCCAAGGGAGACTTTCCCAACTGAGAGCCCATGAAGTTGAAAGTTTGTTGGAACAAGTAGCGCAAGTAGAGGGTGAGCTACGGAAGAGAGAAAGTGTGAAAGAATACAACCACGATCCCTCCCTTCGTAAGAAGGGAGTGAAATTCTGTGATGAGGAGGATGAGTCACCACTCGAAGAGTTGGTGAATCAGAAAATCATGCCGATCCAAAAGTTAACACCTGAGGTATCAGCTAAGGTAGACCAAATGTGGGATTCCTTAGACTCAAGAATAGAAATAGTCTTGAAAATTGTAGAAGAGTCTAAGGTGGAGCAAAGCAATGACAAAGGCAAAACCAAGCGGAGAAACTTAAGCCCTGCACATAACAAGGGTAAGGGGAAAATTCCTATCTCCGATGAGGCTATAAATTCTGATTTAGACAATGATAGTGGATGTGAGGTCTGCTACTATGACCATCCTAAAGGATGTTGCCCAATTATCTCACATCTGCAGAAGTCTGGGGTGTATGCATTAAATCCAAGACTTAATCAACCGCAAACACCCCAAAGGTTACCTTATCCACAAGGTAACCCAAGGCAGTTACACCAACCCTTAACATATTATCCAAGTGGAATGCCTTCACAGCCCATTGGACAACATCAGCAGTGGCAATACCCACAGTCATGGGGGATGCCACCGCCAACACATTAATCCCCTTACCGGCAACCCGGTCCTTACGGTTATTATGTGCAGCAGCCAGTTTCTCCAGGTGACCCTATGGGTCACACTACCTCCCAACGTCACTACCAAGGTCGGGAGTACTTTAGAAGGACTCCTTCTCCTCCGGGAGACATCTCACATTCAGTCCATCCTCTAACTCCACCCGCACCTCTTCCTCTTGTAGTTCCCATACAACCTGTTCCAACAATGCAAAGGGAATTACCTACCCAACCGCAGCAACGTAACGCCGCGAGAGCTGTAAATATTCAACATGTAAATATCCAACCAGGTGCTAGTTCTAATGACAACTGTATAAAGAAGAGACCTTTTTAAGGACTAGGAGCCCAGACAAACTCTCGCAACAACAAGCGGACGGGTACATGCATAGGCCTCTAACCACTAACGCTTCAGAGAACCCTTCAGTCCAAAAGAGTGTAACACATACGATTATGTTAACACATACCGTAACTGATTGGATCAAGGTAGGCTACCTTCCCAGGAAACTAACTAACCCTGGGAGTCCCTTTATTTATTTACAGATCGCTGGAAATGCACCACATCGAGCTCTTCTTGACTTAGGTTCCGGAGTCAACTTAATTTC
>MNCI01027123.1:653611-667473 GCA_015680685.1 Gnetum montanum | reverse complement strand
TGGGGCCCTCAGTTCTTTTTCAATTTTTGTTTTACACATTTTTGTTTTACAACGTTTTTGTTTTACACATTTTTGTTTTACAAATTTCTTTAACTTTTCTAATTTTTGTTTTACAACTTTCTTTAACTTTTCTTGTTTTTGTTTTACAACGTCGTTGTACCTTTCTATTTTGTGTGTGTGTGTGTATGTGTCATCCACCATGTAAGTTCGTCACCCAATAAGTGTTCGGGCCGATGGGATGAACTGTTTTCACATTGATTGCTAATGTTTGGTTTTTACCTTTAAGTTACAATGTTGATACTAAGGTATGTTTCTTTTGATATGGCAGGCAATGAGATCACTTCATCCATCCATCCATCAAAGTCTATGGTTTCTCTTGGCTTGGAAATGTATAGTTCCCTTCCAATAAGGACTTTAATGAACCGATGACAGGGCATTTCTCAAACTAAGGAAGGACTCAAGGATTGCAAAGGGTGTGACTTCAAAGGGACTTGATGCTTTTGTGTTGGTCATTCACTTGGGTGCTTGGATGTTTTCTTCTTGAGTTTTCTTACCGTTCCGATGTGACCTATTCTTCAGGAGCTGAGACAATAACAATAAGAAGTCTTTGCATGGTGTGGTCCCCACGCATAAAAACACAAAACAAAAAAAAAACCAAAGTGAGGATTCAAAGCACACCCCTTAGACAAAATAATTTGGGCTGCAAGCACTGGTCATGGAACCAAAATGTTCCCTCTAACTAAGGCCCTTCTCGCTTCCCATTGCCTCCTTTGTTTCGTCGGAATGGTGGTGGCTCTTTGAAGATGCATCCTTGTTATCCCAGTGGATGGTTTAACCGAATGCACTGATGCGAAGTCACTGGAAGTGGTTGGTTTGAGCCCAAAGTTGGAATCAGATTTGCCAAGTCACATTAACCATAAAACACACAAGAGGCTGTACACCACCTTGTTCTTGGGATTCCATTCCACTTCTCTTCTTTCCATTCTTCTCTCCACTATTCACCTCATTGCCAGTTGTATCATTAGTGTATATTTTGGTTGATGCATTGTTTTCTTTTTGGTAAATTCTAGCGGTTAAGACTTTAACTCTTGTTCCAAAGGACATTCCCAGAGCCTATGAACTCTTTGAATGTGGGATTGTCAAGGCATTAAGGGCATGAGCCTGCTTTGGGGAGGACCCACTGACATTCCTATTTGGCACATTAGTTAATTTCTTTTCCTTAACATTTTGCAATTGATTTTATTTTTGTTCATTACCATTTTGACATCCCTTTCATTGATGTCATAGTTGTCCCTTTTTACCTATCTTTCTTACTCCTTTTCTTTTTCCATTCTAACGCTAGCAGAGGTTCGCGATTAGTCATGGGGGTACAGGGCCTGATTTTTCGATTTTCCTCCTAAGCCCCGAATTTTTTCGTTTCTCTTCTTAACCCCTACACCTTCGGTAGTCATCACCTACATCTTCCCAGATCCATATCAGCCATACCACACCCTAGCCAATGCGTTTACATCGAAGCAAGGTATTATTTACTTAACAATTCAATTACCCTTGCTAATATATGATTGTGTTGTGTGTGCAGATGGTAATCATACAACAATGGAATGGATCTGAAGCAACCACTTGAAATGGAGCAGCGCTGAAGCAGCTATGCAAGGAGCAGAATTGATAATGCGCTTACGGATGGACAACGGAAGGCGTAATCTAGGCGTTGGCAGCAGCAAGACTCTTCTCTCTTCTTCTCTTCTATTTTCTCTCCTCTTTTCTTTCAGCTGCCAAGTGTGGCCTGATGTCATTGTAATAAGGTGTTCACCCTTGTTGTCATGAACACCAGTTTTATCAAGTCTTGTAATAATGAACCGTTCACATGTCATTCCATTAGTTCCATTTCCCTCAATAATCCCATACCTACCTGATATTATTGTAAGGAACTCGAGGACGAGTTTTCATTTAGTCATGGGGGTATGATGAGACGCGGATTGCACAAGCTGTGATATCGTGTANACTCGAGGACGAGTTTTCATTTAGTCATGGGGGTATGATGAGACGCGGATTGCACAAGCTGTGATATCGTGTACCCTGTGATATCGCGTCCTTCCCTACGATATCGCGTACGCGATATCGCGGTCCACCGTCATATCTATAAATAAGAGGCGGCACTCCCCTCATTGGATATCCTAGGCATAAAGTAGCGAAGCTCTAGCGGATTGATCACCCCAGAGATAGAATATTTTCCATGTGCCCACAGTAGGAGTCCCCCAAGTGAACGGTTCTTTATTCGAGCAGCTTTGTACTTGAACGCAAGTTGTGTATGGTAATAAAGACGAGCTTTGTGGATAAACCTTGCAGTGCCTGGATAGGTTTAATTAATGTTATTTATTACTTTCCTAGTAACGCGGCATGAGTACGACTTGGTTACGAGCGTTGACGAATGTGTACGACTAGCCAAGGAATCGGCTACTCATCGCGATTAGTTTCTCTCACCCTATCCTCCTAGAACGTGGGACAAGTACAACTTGATTACGAGCATCTACGGATGTGTACGGCTAGTCAAGGAATCGGCTGCTTGACACACTTAGGTTAGCTAGGTGCCTCAGTACGACCGCTTCGAGCACGTGCGTTACGTGTGGTAATCCTAGTAATGATTAGCGTTTGGTAGCCACAGTTGCACAGTTCAGGGTGTGTATGGCAAGTGGGAACGGATGCTGACGCTAGGACTTAGTGCTGTAGTTAGAGTTAGTTTTAGTTTCTCAACCCTTCACCGTTAGCATAGGAGATAAATCTGAAAATACCAAAAAAATCATATACCTCGGACTTACTTAACCATACACCGTGACAACAACAAGTAAGTCTGGGAAGACAACGAATGGTTAACCCCAAGTGGTCCATGGGGCGTTTAGGCATTTAGTCTGCAGAGTTCGACCGGATCGCGCGTGCTACGCTCGTTTCATATGGTTGAGTGTAGGGGTACCTCGCCACTCATCACTTATGATAGTGTTATGTGTTTTTGTCATCATATGGCCACCCAAAATGTAGTGTTGCATGAGTGAAAGCACTACGCAATGACAAACATCCCATTTTTGTGCACAATCTACAACTATTTTGTGGAATTTAGCTTTTTTGATTTGTATACCATAGGATAATTCTCTTGTAAGAGAACACCTTCAATTGACTCATCCAAAGCATCAGCATGGGCTTCAAATAATTTAAATAAATCAAAAAGGATCAACATAAATTGAGTTGTAAAGATCATCATAATCTTATCAAAAGCTTTCTAGCAGTTTTCATTCCACTTATAGAAAGCATCTTTATTTTTGTGAACTAGTGGGGACTACAATGATACCTAAGAGCTCTTGAACAAACTTCTGATAATAGTTGGTCAACTTTAGGAATTGTTGCACCTCATGTATGTTCTTCGGAATGGGTTGAGTGGTAATGGCCTCCACCTTCTTTAGATTTGGCTTCACACTACCTCCACCAATGATGTGACCAAGGAACATAAATTTTACTTTTTCAAATTTTCACTTCTTTCATTTGACTTAAAATTTATTCTCTCACAATTTGGAGAACATCATTTGTAAGAGGTGAAGATGCCCTTCCATAAAGTGGGAGTACACAAGGATGTTGTCTACATATACTATCTTGAACTTGTTAAGACATGGGTAGAACACTTCATTCATGATGTGTAAAATTTTTTTGGAGCATTACATTATTTAAATGACATGACTTCCTACTTGTACAAGTCATAATGAGTGATACATGTCATTTTCTCTTCATTTCCTTATGTAATACGCACTTGGTAGCAACCTTGGCGAAGGCCAAGTTGAGAAAAAACTCAAGCCTACATAAGCTAATCAAATAGCTCTAAGACCAAAGATATTGGATATCAATTCTTTATGGTGTATTTTTTTGAGCAATTTGAAATCACAATACAATTGCTAAAAGTCACCATCTTTCTTTGCAAAGAATACTCAGGCTTCATATGAAGATTTTGAGGGTATGATATAACCATTTTTTTATGAGGCTCTCTAGCTATTTTTTTAATTCTTCTAATCTAGGTGCAGTAAATTTATATGGATGTTGATTAGAAGGGGTAGTTCTTAGCAAAAGCTTGATTTTGTGGTCCACAACATGTCATTTAGGAAACTCTTTCAACAACTTTATTAGCATGAAGTCCTTGCACTTTCTAGAAATTTATTTGATATGTACATTTACCTAAACAAAACCACCTACCTCCATCTCCTACAACGTTACTAAGAACATCCACTAGGTTAGATCTCAATTGATAGTATTCCTAACCATTAGGTATACAATCTAGATATCATGAAACAAGCTAGTTGTTGAATGTGCTAAGGTCTTGACTACGTAGGGTGATTTCTCATACAAAATGTATAGAGCATCAAGGTAAGGGGAAATCAACACATTTTTCTTCTTTAAGAACTCTTATCCAATAATGACTTTAAAAGAATTAATATATAGAATTGAAAAGTTCAACTTTTCACCCAACTATCCAACCTTTGCATTGACCCCCTTCACCACCTAATGCATGTGATTGAGCAAGAGTTAGCTAATTTATAGGATTCTAAAGTTGGCACTCCTCATAAATTAAGGGTGTGAGTAATTTCTAGTGATAAAAAAATTATGGTTGGCATCTGTGTTAACTAAAGCATCCATCATCTTTAAGAAAAATTGCACTAGAATCATCTAAACTAAGCATAAGTTAATTTCTTATTTCAACTATTTTCCTTGAACATTTTTTTGTATTACTATTATGCTTCAAGAAATTTGTTTCATTATTCCCAATGTCCTTATTTCTTACCCACCCTAATTAATCTCAATTACCCACAAGCGAGCTTGAGGTTGATACTTGAGAGTGTTAAACTATTAGTTAAAATTTGATCTTCTTCCAACAATTCTTTATTTTAGGTTTTAAGGATAACATGATTTTTTTAAATAGATGAAACATCTTAAGCCTAAATGCCTTGGAGGATTGTTTAAGGGATTCCAAATTGCAATTGCTTATCCCTGAATCTTTTTGGATCTTCAGGAGTTCAATGCTTTTCATTACCATGGTAAGAAGCTTGGGAACTAGGGGTAACAATAGGACATGGACCCTAAAAGCCACCACCAAAATTCTTTTCACCAAAACCACCAATTCTATTACTAGACTTTTTGTTATTCTAAGGTGCTTATATCTTGTTCTTTTCCTGCTTTTTTGGGTTTAGTGTTAACCAGCAAATTAGAAGCCAACTCAATTCTTTGTTGTAGTCTATAATCTTATGAATTTTGATCACCCATTAGACCAAGGGTTTTAGGCCATTAAAATAGAATTGGTACTTTCTAGCTCATTGGCTCTTACAACATTAGGTTCTGATACTCCTTGACATAATCCTATAGCTTCTCAATCTGCTAGATTTCTTTCAATTTTACCTAATCCTTGTTAATGGAATTGCCCAAGAAAATTTTTTTAATGAGACTTCTTGAGATCCTTCCATGTCTCAATTGATCTTCTAGCTATCGTATATTGCATTTCCTAGATGATGTCAAGCCAAAAATTAAGAAATGATGTTAACTTAGGTCTTTTTAAAATACTTGTGCATCTTCAGGAACCTCTCCATTTTATAAAGGAAGACATTAATGAGTTTATCATCCTAATCACCCTTGTAGAATTTTGGTTTCTTGGCCTAAAACTTGGGCACATACCACTTAGACCCAAAGGTAATTACCTTTGCTTCTATAGCCAACTAATCTTGAAGCTTCTCATTATTTTCTTCGAGGCTCATAAATTGACTAGGATGTCCAACATTAAGAGTTGTATGTTATCAACAACATCTATAATTTGCTCCACGCAATTCCATAGCATAAAGTGTTAAGCTATAGATAACTTATGGTTTATGCCTGAACTCAACTCTTGCAGGTAGGACATGTCCATAGTGTCCATAATTTCCTAGATCATCCTCACTCACTCAACAATAAGTAAGTAGCAAAGAATCACATGATTGACTTCTAGTAGCTAACTTTGTAGCTTCTAGATCTTATCAAATGATTCATTAATATTCCTCTCATCATGAATTTCCACATCTTTATTATCATGAATGTTCTCATCCTTATGCACTTCCCTATGTACCCAATATTCTAGGTCATCATCTTCAACTATCCTATTGTGAGAATTAGGACCAAGAGCAATAGTACTAGAATTTTAAGTCTTTTAGTTAATTCTCATCATTCTTGTAATCATCTAAATGAACCATGAACCAAAAATACTAATCATGAGCAACAAACATTAATCCAAAACTTAGGTTTTGATAATAAGTAATGATGTCATCATTGAAAGCATTGTATGACACCACTCTTGAGTTTCAAGTTAACAAGGAAAGAAGGACAAACTCAAGATGGACTATGCCTTAGAGTTTAAAAAACATGTGAACATAACATAAATGCACAATACATGTTAGTCAATATGTTAGAAGCATAGCATGTACACCTTCAATAATAATATAAGTAACATGATCAACAAGATGCACATACACACAATCATAAAGAGTACTCACATACACATAGAGACATCTTTCCCCTTAAGAGAGTTAAAATGCATTCCTACTCTAACACATCTAGCCCTAGGCCCTCATTTCATAGAGAAAGGGTATTGCCCAAGGCCTCATAGACAAATCTCCTTAGTAAGCCTATGTATTGTTGTGACATCGTTCATAAGAAATCACTGCAATGTAGTTCTATGATGTGTCATTGATAGTTAAGATAGAATGGTATCTGTAAGAATATTTGAGCTACATTGGCCCCATTCTAAAGGAAAACAACCTTTGAATCATTAATAAAGCATGCTTTCTTACACCAACCTCTACATCTTTTCTCTTATGTATATTTGCAAATAGCAATATTAGGCATTGGGACATCATTGAAGATTATCTCTTTTGTGTTTTCCTAAAAGTTGTTAAAAACATTTTCTTAGTCAAACTATTAATAAAGATATGATTTATCTTCTTTCTAAAAACTGAGATCTTCAACATATTGGTAATTGGAGGTCTATTACTCTTTTTAATGATAATTATATAATTTTAGTTAAATGCATGGTTTGTGTAATTGAAAAGGTTATTGAAGATATCATTAGATCTAAGTAGATTGGTCTTGTTAGAGGTAGACATATATTTAAAAAGGATTATTAGAACTTGGAAGGGAATGTAGTGGGCTTCTAAAACCAACCAAGACATTGCTTTTATTAAGTTAGATTATGTTAGAGCTTATGATAGGATTGAATGGAATTTCACTATTTTCTATTTATATAAACTAGAATTTGGTGATTATTTTATTCATATTATCCATACCATGTGTGTTAGTGAAAATGCTTAAGTTGCTACTAATTTTGGATTAAGTTTCTTATTTTCTCTTCAATAATCAATTTTTCAAGGTTATCCTCTAGGTCCTTATGTTTTTATTATTGTTGTAGACTTTCTTTCATATAATCTACATTATGATCTATAAAGGAATATCATTAAGGAAATTTCAATTGATGATCAAGGTACACAATTGCTTAATATGCACTTTTCATGAGACCTGATATGTCAGGTAGCTAAGTTATGGGAACATGATGAAGCATCATTATGTCAAGTGTATCAATCAGCTAAGATATTGTAGATGCTATATCACCGATGCTACATCACATATCCATTATAGCATCCATGTCGGTGCATCTCAGTTGGTTGCTACATCGTAGATGCTATATCTCATATGCTATATTATAGATGCTATATCACATCTGCTACAACTTAGCTACATCGATGCATCCCCATCAACATAACCTAATGCATTAATGCATCCCCATCGATGCAATGCCTATATTTTCCTATAAATATGCAAGCACCCACCATGTAGTTGACACCATTTGGTTAATAATGTAGCTAAACACTTGCAGTTTTCTCTCATAATCTTAGCAAATAGTTAATGAGTGCCCGTAGTGTGAATTTGAGTTAATTGTATGAAGTCTTATTCAAGTGGCATTGTACCCAAACACATTCCATGAATGGCAATAAGATCGAGATTGATTCATATTCATTGAAGCACCTTGACTTAGAATAGATTTACTTTCAACATAATTTACTTTTATACACTTAGTTAATATTTACATTTCCATGCACATTAATTAATTAACAATATTAGTGCGATCAGTTTCAAGTGTAAACATGTATTCATTTGGTAATCCTAGTAACATTATTACTTAGTTTCTCTAGTAGCATGATGCTTGGTAATCCTAGCGGTGGGTACATGGATTCAAGACATGTATCACGAGTTGGGAACAAACACTCATTGCCCTAAGGATAGTTTAGGATTTATCTTCTTGTTACTAACTGATGAGTGGCAAGGTATCCCTACTCTCAACCATACGAATACGAGTGTACACACACGATTCGATCAAATTCCAAGGACTAAGCGCTTGTGTGCTTTAATGGACTAAGGATGGGTTAGTCAATCGTTGTCTTCTCAAGCTTACTTGTATGGCACGATTGTATGGTTAAGTAAACTTGAGGTATATGATTTTTATGGCTTTTATATTTTTATGTCCTGGTGCTATAAAGGAAGAAGCGAACTAATTAAGTAACTAACTTAACTTAACTAATTGGCCACACTCTAACTAGTCCTAACAACAGCATCCATTCCCACTTACCGTACACATCCTGAACCAGTGTCACACTACTGGGATTACCAAACACTAATCGTTATTGGGTTACCAAGTGTTCCACGCATGCTCGAAGTGGTCGTACTAAGTGTGCTTACTTAGGAGAGATTAACAGGGTGAGAGAGAGAACATTAATTAACTAATGAAAGCATTAATTACTACAAATAATATTAATTAAGCTATTTCGAATGTTGTAAGGTTTATCACAAAGTTCATCTTTATTGTTATATACAAGGTGTGCTTAGGTACACAATGCTTGAATAAAGATCCGTTCACTTTATGACTCCTACTGCGGGCACTCATAAATAATTCTATCTCTAGAAAGGGAAAAAGGCAAGAGTTTGGGTAAGGGACTAAGACTAATTGCCAAAACCAAGTGCACCCGCCTCTTATTTATAGGCAACGAGGCAAGTCCGGCTATCGGATGCTCGATATCGCTTAGAAGGCTTTGATATCACGGACTCGATATTGCGGTTCATCATACCCCAACGACTAAATGAAAACTTGTCCTTGAGTTCTTTACAAAATATTGGAAAGGTATGGGATTATTGACTGAATGACACTGACGGTGAAACGAGATGATAGATATAAAGTGCCCGATGAATGGATCTAAAAGCATATTACAACATTGGTGTTGATGCCCATTGTGGTGAACACCATACATAAATGACATCCAGGTCCTTAATTGATAGCTTCAAGAGAGAGAAAAGAAAATGAGGTGCGTTGCTACTAATGCTGAGATTGCACCTTCTGTTTTTTATCCATAGCCACACAACCAAACTTGTTCCTTTCGTAAATGCTCTAGCTCTAGTCCATCATGAGTGCTCCCTCCTAGCATAGTCCATTGTTTGTATGATTTCCATCTACACACACAATACAGTCATGAATTAGCAAGGATAGATAAGCCATCATGTAGTTGATACCTTGCCTTAATATGAAGCACATTGGCTAGGTTGTGGGTATGGCAGATACTGGATTAGAGGTTTATGATGTAGGGGTGAGATAAATTTGAAAAATTTGGGACAAGACCCCCACGACTAAGAGGAAACCTCTAGTAGCAATAGTGTGGAAAAATATAAGGAACAAGAAAGATGAGAGAAATAATAGCGACGAAGCCAATAAAATGGATGTCATGGATGGGGATGAAATGAGAAATGGCTGATTGCAAAGAATGTTAAAGGGAAAGAACTTAACAATTGCACCATAAAGGAATGTCAGTGGGTCCTCCCAAAGGAGGCCCATGCCCTTATGCCCTGACAAACCCACAAACCAAAGAGTCCCTAAGCTCTAGGAATGATATATGGAAATGATGGTTAAATACTTATCCACAAGACTTCACCAAAGAATAACAATGCATCAACCAAGATATAGACTAATGATAAAATTGGCAATGAGGTGGAAAATGTTTAGAAATATGGAAGGAGAAGAGAAAATGGAATGGAATCCCAGGAGCAAGGTTGTGTAGAGTCCCTTGTGTAGTGTGTGGTTAAGGTGACTGAGTAGAATTCATTCCAAATCCGGATTCAAACCAACCACATCCAGTGACCTCACATCAACACACTTGACCAATGCATCCTCCTGAAGTAGCAAGAATGCTTCCATGAAAAGTCACCACCATTCCAAGGAGAGCAAGATGGAGAAGCAGGAAGCAAGACAGGGCCTTAGTTAGAGAACCTTCAGGCATGGGTAACATGTCTTTCTAGTGCCATAACCAGTGCTTGTAGCCCAATGTTTTTATTATGTCTAAGGGGTGTGCTTTGAATTCTCACCATTTTTTTATTTTTTTTACATGAGAATCACACCATGAAAAGACTTATTTTTATTCAATCAACTTCCTGATAATTGACTAACAGTAGAATGGCAGAAGACTGTATGAAAAACATCCAAGTACCCAAGAGAATAATCAGCATAAATGCATCGAAACCCCTTGAAGTCACACCCTTTTCAACCATTGAGTCTTTCCTTGGTTTGAAAAATACCAAGCCACCAATTCATTAATAAGTTTATTTAGAAAAAGGGACAGTACAGTTCCAAAGCCAAGGAAGACCACAAAGTTGAATGGATACATGGACGACGTGGACTCATTACCTGTTTTATCAAAAGAACGACATCTTAGTATCAGCATCAAAAGTCAAAGGTAAAAACTGAACATTAGCAATCAATGCCATTATAATACAATCCACTATCACGACCATTTATTATATGATGAATGAAAATAAATCAAACAAACAAATAAAGAAATAGTAAAAATGGTAACGAAGGTGTGAAACAAAAATAACTAAATATGAAAAGATGTGTAAAACAAAAAGGTGTAAAACAAAAATGCATAAAATAAAAAATACAAAAATAGTGGAGGTCTTGGAATGGTTAGCATTAGTGGCCCTCTCCCCCACGACTGAGTTGGAAAGAGGATATCTGAAATAGAGAATAGGGTTGTCCACCAATAGAGGTAGTATGAGTACTGGCTATCCTAGGCTCATGGAAAAGTTTGGTCTGTTGGATGTTGACCAATAATCTCTTGTCCAAGCTTTCAGGTTTAAACATCATCATGGCTCCTAAAGGAAAATTTTCATAGATATTTGATGAGTGGCGAGGTACCCCTACACTCAACCATACGAATACAAGCGCTTCACGCACAATCCAGTCGAACTCCGTAAACGGACTAGTTATGGTATCTAGACAGTTACTCATAGATCGTAGTTCATTGTCTTCCCACCTGGACTAGTATTACCTTTGTCACGTATGGTTTAGTCCAAAGCGAGGTGTATGATGTGTTTCTATAATAATGCTACTCCTAGCTATGATGGGAAATAATATCAACTAAGCTAGGGGGGAGAGAGTGAGAGAGAGAATCTTAACTAGCCTAAGTGCAATGAACATTCATTCCTTAATCATCCGTATACATCTTGGACCTTGTGCATGACTACCACTGGGATTACCAAGTGCATGGCCTAGGTATGCTACTAGGTTACCAAGTAGTCACACTTAAATGCTCGTGATTAAGTCATACTCATTCGACGTTACTGGGAGATAAGGGTAGAGATATATTAACTAAGAAAGCAATAAATAACAGTAACAATTAAATAATTAAGCTAAGTGGATGCTACAATCATGAAGTAATCTCGATCTTTATTGTTGGTCATGTGCGTTTCCAAGTACGTCACACTCGAATAAGGATGTCGTACAATTACAATCATCACACTGTGGGCATGCACTGGGAGAAAGGGTTGAGAGGAAAAACTGACAAAAAGTCCCTACCTTAATACTAAAACTAAAAACTAAAAACCTCCAAAAACTCCTTACCAAATCTACCTGCCTCATATTTATAAATGAGGAGACATGCTACGATATCGCGTACTTGATATCGCGTACGTGATATCATGGGTGTGATATCACAGCCAACAATTCATGACTCATCATACCCCCACAACTGAAATAAAACTCATCCTCGAGTTAAAGTGAGAACAAGATCCATTGATTACATAGGGGATAGGTATGGGATTATTGATTAACTAGAATGGATTCATGCCGCAATGTGGAATTAAAAAAACATTAAGACACAACACGAAGAATGCAAAAGAAAATCCTATAACTACAAAATTGGGTGGAACTCATGTAGTTCCTTGTGCTGGTGGCTCCTCCATGGGTGCCTTTCCCTTGTCTTGCTCTCCAGGTCTTGGGATTTGATGGCGTTGAAGTATGGCTTGGAGTTTCTCCTCTTGTAAGGCCTTGAGTGCCTTGGCATGCACGTAACTTTACGCTTGTGCCATAGAGGCATCCCAGTCAGCCTTCTCTTTTTCTTCCACCACCCTTTTATTCTCTGTCAACAGTTTATTGAGTTGCTCAATTCTGAAAGTGTCCAGCTGGTTCTAAACAACCTTTGGCCTTGTATTCGGAAGATTTAATACTTCCGAAATGGCTTGAACAGAGAAATCAACAGTCACACCAGAAATGTTAACCATGGTGCCTTCTTCTTTGTTGTGCCAAAATTGGTACATTTCCCCTAAGTACCAGGCACCACTTTCAGAGAGGGTAGACCACAATGGGGACCCTTTGAGGTGATCCCTAATGGCCTCCTGAGCAAATTCTGCGAAAGGTCCAAAGTTTAATTCCACGATCATTGCAGTTAATATGGACCTTTCATGAATGGCTTGAACACAATCCTGGGGCAACATGAGATGTTGTCCATATTCAGACATTGCAGCAGCTGCTCCTTCTACCTACCTTGATTTTACAGTGGCAAGGTCTTCTTGATGGATACTACATGATTATTCTTCCTGCTCTGCATGTTTTTCTGCAGGAACTTGTCTTTCACCTCTCCCAGGTCACTTGATCACACCTTGAGCAGGACCTTCCTGTTGTCTGCGTTTTGGGGCCATCTACAATCACACGGGGCCAATCGTTAGTAAGGTTGTTACCAAAGTTAGGTTATACCTTACTGCTTACCTTAATGAATTTATTTTATCTCCGTGTGATGTTACTTATTAGGAGAAAATGTCCCTGAAAGATTATAATATTGAATCCTCTTTACTTAGGTGGTTTCCAAATCTAGTTTCCCAGTATAACTAAGGAGATGAAATTGTTTCTTAGTCCATTTATCCTTAATTTTATAACTAATTACCCTTATTAATGTCCTTCAGGTGATGACAAATTTCAAAAAAATTATGTGCTATTCGGTGTGTGCCCCTCAACCATGACTAACCTGAACACTCCAGGTTCAATTAGGTTCAAACAGAATGAAAATCGGAGTACCAGCGAGCAAGTTATGGATATGAAAGCAAGGGACGTGCAATCGCGAGTCATAGAGAGAAATTTGAAAAACTTCCCCCACGTGAACAGTTGCAAATGATGTTGATTAGCGCGGGGGGTTACATATATATATAGTTTTGGGACGCGATATCGTGTACGCGATATCGCGGCCTATTGATGTTAGGGCACTTTATAAAATGTCCCAATTTTTTTTTAATATTTTTCTAAAATTAAACGATGTAAACTAAGGACATCTAGACAAGTGTTAAAGGGTTCCAAGGTAATTCAACTAGTTCTAAAGGCACAAAAATTATGACGGTGTGGAATTTATCAATAAGGACCTTAAATGGTAAGGGTGAGAAAAAGGCTATGTGATGGTTCATAGGAACGTTTCAATCGAAGGGATAGTAATAAGGGAAAGAATATC
>MNCI01027123.1:570894-641250 GCA_015680685.1 Gnetum montanum | reverse complement strand
ACCCTCAGTTGGTTCCATGCATACAATTGAGTTGCTCTCTTGGTTAGCTGTTAGCCACTGGGTGCCTTCCTATTTTGTGGCTGTCACATATAAGCATCTTTGTATGTTAGTTACTTGTGCACACTGGTTACATGCAGGCAATGTTGAACGTTGTACGAACTAGGACTTCTACATGCAATTGCACCCTGTGTCACTGTATGCGATGCATGGAACTTTCTTCTTCTCGATCTTTCCAAACATATTTTCCTTGGATATTTCTAGGGAAAGATCACGGATTCCTAGGCGCACATCGATTGTGCTTAGCCATGCTCTTCCCATTATGATTAGGAAGTCCCCCTTACCGTTGTTGACCTGAATCACTAGGAAATTAGCTGGATACGACCATCCACAAATAGTGGTAACAATGTCCTCCACTAGTCCTAATGGGATAGTGATGGACTAGTCAGCCAACTCTAGACGAATGTTGCTCTTCTTTAGTGGAGGCAGGTTCTAGGCTTTGTACATTTCT
Organism: Gnetum montanum; assembly: GCA_015680685.1. Classification (NCBI taxonomy): domain Eukaryota; kingdom Viridiplantae; phylum Streptophyta; class Gnetopsida; order Gnetales; family Gnetaceae; genus Gnetum; species Gnetum montanum. The sequence goes on along the minus strand of MNCI01027123.1, from coordinate 640,742 downwards.
TGAGAGATTAAGTTGACACCAAAACCTGAATCTAAAAGAGCCTTGCACAGTTCGTTTCCAGCAATTTATAGATATATAAGAGGACTTCCAGGATAAGAGAATTTCCTAGAGAGATGGCCAACCTTTATCCAACCGGTGACGACATAAGTCAACATGACCGTGTGCGTTGAGCACGTTTTTTGGGTTGAAGGGAGTTCCAAAGTTTCAAGTGATGGTGGAGCGTTTGAAGAATCAACCGCTTGTGATTGTAAGGACTTAGTTGGACTATTTTTTTTAAAGAAAGGTCTTTTCTTCATGCGGTTGTCGGAACCAACAGTAGATTGAGAGTTAACAACCCTTGTAGCATTACATTGCTACAATTGGGCAGGGAGCTCACCCTGCATAACTGGAGCAGGTGGTAATGGAGATATGGATGGAAGAGATGTAGCTGGATGAGAAGGATAGTATGTTTGTAGAACATCACCCCTAGGAGAAGGAGTTCTATAGTACTCACAGGCTTGGTAGTGAGGCTGAGGAGTGACGTGACCAGTAGAGTCATGTGGGGAGATCGACTGCTACACATAATATCCATACGGGTCAGGTTGATGATAAGGATACTATTGTTGTGGTGGTGGCATTCCCCATGATTGTGGGTATTTCCACTATTGATATTGCTCAACTAGTTATGGTGGAGTTCCACTTGGATAATACGTCAAGGGTTGGTGAAACTATCTTGGGTTACCTCGAGGATAAGGTAACCTTCACGGTGTTTGCCTTCTGTTCAATCATGGGTTGAGTGCATACACCCCAAACTCTTGTAGATGTGAGATTATAGGGCAACATCCCTTAGGATGGTCGTATTAGCATATCTCACATCCACCATCATTATCTGTATCTGAATCCACAACCTCTTCGATGATGGCAACTTTGCCCTTACCCTTGTTGCATACATATTCCACTTCTCTCTTTTTTCTCTTTTCCCGTTCACTACCTTGCTCTCTAGACTCCTCTACTATTTTGAGAACGGTTTGAAATCCATTATCTGGGGAGTCCCACATTTGGTCCACCTTTGCCAATACTTCTGATGCAAGTTTTTGAATGGGCAAAGTTTTCCTATTCACCATCTCTTCAAGTGGTGACTCTTCTTCATCCTTACAAAATCTAACTTCCTTCTTTTGGAGGGAAGGATCTCTATTATATTCCTCTGCATTCTCTCTTTTCCTTAACTCACCTTCCTCTTTAGTGACTTACTCCAATAATCTTTGTACTTGATGGGCCCTAAGCTGAGATAGTCTTCCTTGGGCATAGGTCCCAAGGGTTCTTCAAGTTTCATGCCTAAGCCCATCTATGAGATGGCATAGATGTTCCCTCTGTGAGTAACCATGGCCTAGGCAACGATGTAACAGTGCATAATACTGACCCATGGTAGCATCCAAGGGTTCATGCCCATCTTGTTTCCATCCTTGGGTTTGCTTACGCAGGGTGGATACTCGGGAGTATGTCCGATACTTATCGTTAAATAGTTCTAACATGGTACTCCACCTGCGAATGGATTCCGGTTCTAAGGACCGGTACCAGCTTTCCGCTTCTTTGATTAGTGTCCATGGAAACAGCTTAAGTTTTTGCCATTTGTTTTCTATGTTTTGTAAGGCACATGCATCATGAAATGCTTGTAGATGATTTTGAGGATCAGTGTTGTATCCCCCTTCAAATCGTGAGATATTGTTCATGTCTAATCTCTTGATCCTACTATATTTTTGGTGCCTTGTTAGAACTCTAACAACCTTAGTTATGTCTAGCATACTTCGGGTGGCAAGTAGGGGTTCATCGTGATTGTACTGTCTATGGCGTCTATGATGCTTATGTGGTTCCCTACTTTCCCTCCTTTCATGATGAGTTTCTCTAGAATGCCCTTGTCCCCTTTCTCGACTGTTTCATCTGTGACCTCCGTTCCGCTTACTATTATCCTCAAGGTCTTTTCCCTTATGACTGCGTCCAGATCCTAAAGGAGAGGATGAAGGAGATGATGAAGGTGAAGAAGAAGGAGGAGCGTCACCATGATGATGCCTGCTACCTTCTCTTCGGTGGTCGTGGCCTCGTTCGTGATTATAATCGACATGTCCATCTTTATTATGCATTTGTGTTCCTTTTTTGGACCCTTTGTGTCCGTTGGTATCAGAACTTGAATTATGGATGGTTGAGTAAAGGTTCTGATACACAACCCCTTGACCAAAGTCAACAGGAGGAACATCGTTTCATGGGAAACCTCCTGAGGTAGGTTCACCACCCTCATTTTCACTTAAGACGTGTGGGACATCCTAGGACCACTTACCCTTCATAGACCTGTGATGTCTATCCTATTGTAGGTACCTTTGATGTTGTGCCTTCGTGGGTTGATACTCTCTCGAGTCATGTTCATGCACAATGTATTCTACTTGTAAATGCTACATGCCAATTCGTGTGAGAGCACGAAGAAGCATGCTTGGGACTGAGCCATTGGGAGGTAACACTATGTTGCCTTCTAAATCTCGCCATCATAGTTGTTCATCCTGATGGAGGATAAAGGTAAAGTTTGGTACATATTCATTGGGATGAACATATACCACACAGAATTACTGGGGTACTGGCGGATCATCATGATGTGTACTACGCCTCTGATTATTTCCTGTATCATACCTAGGCAGTGAAGCACTTTCGTAAGAAGAAGGTGACATGATTGTCTATTCAGTGTGCAATATTCTTCTTTTTAATAATTGTAAGATAACCAACCCTAAGGGTTCGTTCCAATGATGAGAAAGATTTCCTAAGTTCTAATTAGTGCACAAAAAACAAGGTCCCTAGCAATGGCGCCAATGATGAGTGGCAAGGTATCCCTATGCTCAGCCATATGAATACGAGCATACACGCATGATCCGGTCGAATTTCAAGGACTAAGTGCTTGTGCGCTTTTGTGGAACAAGGATGGGTTAGTCAATCGTTGTCTTCTCAAGCTTACTTGTATGGCACAATTGTATGGTTAAGTAAACTTGAGGTATATGATTTTTATGGCTTTTATATTTTTATGTCCTGGTGCTACAAAGGGAGAAGTGAACTAATTAAGTAACTAACTTAACTTAATTAATTGGCTACGCTCTAACTAGTCCTAACACCAGCATCTGTTCCCACTTATCATACACATCCTAAACTATTGTTACACTACTGGGATTACCAAATGCTAATCGTTACTGGGTTACCAAGTGTTCCACGCATGCTCGAAGTGGTCGTACTAAGTGTGCTTACTTATGAGAGATTAACAAGGTGAGAAAGAGAACATTGATTAACTAAGGGAAGCATTAATTATTGCAATAACATTAATTAAGCTATTCCAAATCCTACAAGGTTTATCACAAAGTTCATCTTTATTGCCGTACACAAGGTATGCTTAGGTACACAATGCTTGAATAAAGATCCATTCACTTTATGACTCCTACTGCGGGCACTCAGAAATAATTCTATCTCTGGAAAGGGAGAAAGGCAAGAGTTTGGGTAAGGGACTAAGACTAATTGCCAAAACCAAGTGCACTTGCCTCTTATTTATAGGCAATGAGGCAGGTCCCGATATTGGATGCCCGATATCGCAGACCTGATATCGCAGTCCCAATATCACGGTTCATATAACTTAGCCTTAGCCACATAACATTAATAATCATATGCCTCACTTTAGACTAAACCATGCATGATAAAGCTACCACTAGTCCAAGTGAGAAGACAACAATCTACGATCAATGCTTAACAATCTAGATACCACACTAGTCCCATCCATGGAATTTAACTGAATTACACGTGAACACTTGTTTTTTGTATAGTTGGATGTAGGGAATACTTGTTGCTCATCAACTTTGCAAATGATTTTTTCATGATTAATAATTCTCTGCAACATATTAGTTCTCTTTTAGCTATAGTGGAGGATTAGTGCATATTATCTAACTCTCAAATCAATTTTGAAAAATTTGTTATTGATTGTAATGGTGATATTGCCTAATGGGTTACTTTCAAGCCTTGGAAAATCTTGAAAAACAAATTTATCTTAAGAATTTTAGAAATACCTTTTTCTTTTAAGCATAATCTTACTATTTTGTGGAATTATGTGGTTGATAAAATTGAGAGAAGCTTCATAAACGGAAAGAAAAAAAGCTCATCCTTATTAGCAAAGTTTTAGTTATTAAGAAAATACTTTAATGAAATCATGTTTATTACTCAAATAATTGGGATCCTCCTAAAACTTATTATCATAAAATCTATTATATTATTTGTTAATTTTTTTGGTTTGCTAAGAAAAATAGAAAAGGTTTTTCTAGAGTTGCTTGGAATATTTACATTGGTACTGAGAAATATGGAGGACTTGGCCTCACTAATTGTTATAGCTAGGGTATTTCTCTTGCAACAAAATGGATTGCAACATGCTTTAATGGAGATGATGTGTAAATGCTTCTTTTAAGAAATAAACTTATGTAAGGAAGATCTAAGAATGATAACAATTAGTCTTCTAATAACTTTTTTCGTTGTTTTCTTTTTCCTTAAGCTATTTCTATTCATGGTTCTTTAATTCTTAAACAAATTTGGAAGACATTGCGCAAGCTTAGTAAATATTGGAATTACAATTATACAACAGATTCAAAAGATATGCTTAAGCAAAATAGCTCATGATGCCTTTCTTTTAATGAATAAGCTTGAACTACCAATGCATCTAGATTGTGTATGACTTGGATCAAATTTGGTATCACTATACTTTATTATTTACATATGCAAAATAGATGGATTACTTAGAATGAAGCTTCTAACCTTTATGGGCTGAATAGAAAGAGGAAAAAGAATTTTAAAAAATTAATTTTGAATCTTGAGAGTTTATTTAAAGCTAAAACAATAGTTTACATCAAGTCTATCCAAATTTGGAAGGATGGCATATCTCTTTTTCTTTTAATTTAGTAACAAATTTAGTAAGGCTTGGAAAATGCAATGATCATTGCACTTTTGGATGAGGAAGATGAAAGATATTTGAAGAGCTCCTACCTTTTCTAAACTTCATATGTTTTATAATGTTCTATTCATCAAGGTCTTCCCATCAACACTTATTTTAAACATATGAGAAATGTTTCTTCTTAATATCCTTTTTGTAGAAGTAAAGAATTATTTTCTCATGTTTTTTTTTTTGAGTGTCATGTTGCTTAGCATGCTTGGAAATAGACATCCAAAAATTGTAACAACTTTCAACCAAGCATTAATGAAGTCATCTCTTTGTCTACTTTGTCTACTTCATCTCTTTGTGTTTGGAAATGTCTTTAACCACTTGCTCTCTACTATATTTGGAAGCTTTGGTGTGCACTTATTTTCCAGCAACAAGAGTAACTATGACTTCTCTTTAGGAGTCAAATATAAGATTTTCAAAGATATCACTTTTTAGCTACAACCTCAAGCAAAAAATGTCCTAGTGAAAGCTAAATAATGAATTTGTTTTTTACATTATTAATTTCTTTTCATTTTGGAGGCTCAAGGATGGAAAGCTTTTAGCTTTTGTTGCTATTTGTTCTTTATTTTTGATATTCTTTTGTCTATAGAAAGTGTTCTCCTTCTCTTTACAAGAAACCCTTTAGTAAGAAGTGAAAATGTGTGAGGGCAAGACTTGATCATTTTTCTACCCCATGGAGGAGGTATTTCAAAATTGGTTATAAGAATGAAAACTTGAAAAGACATCTCCAAAATTGTTGGGCTTTTTCTTTAAACTCTCTCTTCAATGATTTGATATAGTGTGAATATTTTAAATTTTGGCCCAGAAGCTAATTACCAACCCTATCCAAGAGAGTCCTTTTCTGTCATGGTAAAATAATTTTATTGTCATAATATTTAGGGGAAGTTTTATTGGTCACATTTTTTTTGCTAGATTTTGCCATGGTAAATAAATAATTGTTGTTGTAACATTGAGATAAGAGATGAACTTTTTAAGTGAGACTATTATTTTGGTTGCGAGTTTTGTTGAGAGGCCAACTACTTTGTAAGTTGAACATCATCATGTGAAAATTAATTCTTAGTGAATCAATTTGAGATTTTTTTTAATTTGAAACATATAACAGATTCTCTCAACCAAATAATAGATATACATCATAAATATATGGCTAAGCTAATATTATTATTCATTTTTTTCAAGGGCATAGTTGGTCATGATTTTAGATTAATTTTCCCTCTCAAAGGTTCCAAAATTTCGTTCTTTGATTTTGGCAAAGAAGCCAACTACCAACCTTGTCCAATAGAGTCATCCTTAATGACAATAAAATTAATTTTATCATCATAACAATGAGGGGAGTTCTCTTGGTCAGTTTTTTTCTCTTGTAATAGGTAAGGAGGAGCTTTATGGTTGAGAGGTCATCTGTGAGGACTTCGTCACAGTAAATAAATAAGTATTGTCATAATGCTGGGTTAAGAGATGAACTTTTCCCTAAGAATTATTATTTTGGCTTAGAGTTTTACCGAAGACCAACTACTTTGTTACCTGGATAATTTTTGTCACAAAGGCAGGTGAAAAGATGAACTTTCAAATGAGAATTAGTTTTAATTTTTGTTTTGAATGAATCAACTTGAAATTTTATTAATTTGAAAAATATAAAAGATTCTCTCACCCAAACAATAAATATGTAACTAAGCTGATATCTATTTTTTAAACAAAGCAATACCCTAACGTTGCAAAAATTCTCTCTGAAATCACCTCATACGCTCCCAACCGTAAATGGATATTTTCAAAAATCAACCTTAAAATAACTCATTTTCGTCGAGGCATTAGTTCAACAACCCAAAGCACGGTTCCTGCTGTTTATGGTTATTTTTCTGGTCTAATTTCAACAGATACTGAACGTGGACGCATTTCCGTAATTCGGCAACAGTTGAACAGCCCAGACGTACGCGGAGGCGCCAAAATCCGAAATTTAGCAGCGGAACAAATCTCTTTTGCGTGGTTGGCTTCGCCTTGTGCTAAGTGGAGTGGGAAGCCCATTCTCATGCGCATTTACACGCAGTGCTGATGAAATGAATCGCAGGAGGCAAGCTGCAGAAATGCCACGGGAGGATACTTCTTCTCGCCCCACTAAGCGTGCCAGGGTAAACAGAAGGTTGTATTTTTAACTTTTGTCTTCGATTAGCCTTATCGTCCAGCCTTAGGTGCAGAACAAGGAGGGTTTAAAAGCTAAGGATTATATTATTTGGGAACGCTGACAGAAATAGTGTCTGCTGAAGTTATTTTTGCTGTAGATCGTGTGTTGTTATCGCATTGTACTGTTGATGTAGGGGCGAAGATGATTACTTGCCAGGAAACATTGTGGAAATCCGAATGCAGAACTTCATGACGTATAAATACATGACAACGCGGCCTGGTTCTCGGCTTAACCTTGTAATTGGTCCTAACGGAACTGGAAAGAGTTCCATTGTTTGCGCCATTGCTATTGGGCTTGCCGGAGACCCTCAGGTACAGGCTTCAATTTGATTTGCAGGTTTTTGTTTGCTAGAATTATTCACAGTAGTGTCTTAAATATTGCTTGTTTCTGTTACAGCTCCTGGGCAGGGCTTCGAATGTCGGGGACTACGTAAAGAGAGGAGAAGAGTCTGGGTCTATAACCATATGTTTGCGCGATAATTCGGAGGGCGAGATTATCACTATCACGAGAAAAATTGACCGACAAAATAGATCGGATTGGCACCTGAATGGTAAGTTTGCTGTGACTTTTTTATTCGGTCTGTAGTTTTGTTTATGTTTATGCTATTCACAGTCGCCTACGTGTTGCATGTCCAATAAATAGTTTTACAAAATATCAGATTCTATTTTTAGTAAGCGCGCATTTTAAGCGAAAATAAAAAATTGTAAGATTTGTTTAAATGCTTTCCACGGGTAGCAATGATGGCAGACAGTCTTCTTATCGTATAGGAGTAATTAGATTTAAAGAATTACAAGTGTTTAAGTGATAATAAGCGTTATTTCCGTCTTACACCAAGGACAAATAGAAATTCTTTTTTATCAACTAAGAGATTGATGACAGATGTTGAAACTGAACAATAGAAGGAATACTTGATAAAATTCACGCTAATGCGCAGCCACGCAGAATTTCAGCATTTCCTTAGAAGCTACGCAAGGCTGGATTCAGCGTCAGCGTTATTGAATCTCACATGCATACTGATATGCTTGGATTAGTAGTTGTGCAAGCATTTTATCTAGAGGCATGGTGGAACTGAATTTAGTGTGGATGCTTGTTTTTTCTTATGATTCGAGCGTTTAGCAGTTGTATTGGATACAAAGAGCTACATGATGAGAGTTACTTGCCAATGCTGTATGTTATATGAAAAGGAGTACTCTGATTTGTAAAAGGAACCTGGAGGAGAGGAAGTGTCAAATGCATACATTTCAGAAGTAAAGACGGATGTGGTTGATAATTTTAGGAGCAGATGATTAACCCGCAAATAAACATAGTGGTCGAATAGTTGTGGCAAAATTGATCCCAAATGAAGGAGATGATGTGATGTGACTATTGTTTGTAGTTGCAATGTTTTTCCTTGAATAAAATGAATTACTAATTAGCAAAATCTTAAGAATTATTCTTTGTCCACAATGTCTATAATACTGGGATTTTGGTTGCTATGATGGTTATATTGTTCTGCTGCTTTTTTCCCTGAACAGGCGCATTTGTTTCTAAGTTTAATGTCTACTCACAACGAAGTGAATTTGTTCAAAGAGTTTTGTAGACTATATAAAAGAAAAACAACATCCACTCTAGGATAGCATGTTCTATGGAACCATTTATCATTCTTATTTTGGATTGTATAATGTGTATAACCAGTTTAACAACATTTGTATTTTTAGAACTTTTTATTTCCACTAAATTAGTTAACTGATTAAATTCTCATAAACCATCAGGTGCATGGCACACTGTACAATCCAGTTCCTGAAGCAAAGCGACATATGACAAAATGCTTTCAGAAACTGCTTTTGGCAGCATCCTGATATATGTACTTGTATTTGATTCGATATACTTGGTGCATCTGAAGGCCATGATTTCACTATGTGACCATTGTGTTAGTTAATGGCCGTTGATGAATATCAAATGTGACGAAAAACAGGGATGGGATTGCCCTTGTTTAACTTTTTTCTTAACTTTAGGAATTTTAGATAAACTGCATTTCATTGCAGCTAGCTTGCATGATTGCAATAATTGAGTAATGTACCCACTTTGTGGTAAATCGTACTAGGGTTGCAACTACAGTGACCTTTAAAACGTTCAGTTTAATGCAAACATTACTCGTATGATACTCTCAGGTTGCTTTTATAGTTTAATTACATAGTTCAATTTGACAGAAGGTACACAAAAGGGATGAATTTCCCTGACTATGGAAGTAGAGCATGCAGGTCACCAGGAAACATGGTAAGGAACCCTTGGGTGTGCCCAGAGGGTGTTAAATGACAGTTACCCTGAAACTACCATGGAGTTATTTCGTTCATGTTTCTTGGGCTTCTGCTTGGGATTTGTGTTAGTCATCCTGTATATGTATATTCCATATGCAGGTCTACAGCACAGAATCTTCCTATCTTGGAACATTGAATGCTAGATTTATTGATGACAGTATCGTTGATGTAGTAGTTTAGGGTCTTTCAGGTACAATAGTCATATGATACATTTTTAATGTTAAAGTTGAGATGTTGTTCTTATATTTCGTGTTCATGGTGCTTAGATTGTGAATTACATTGGTAGCGATGTTCCAGTGCCATCTTAATATGCGTTCTGTCTTGCTTTCAGTTACAGCAAAGGATTCATTCTGAATGCCGAAGTCACTATTGTGCAGTTTTACAAGCTAGATTGCATGGCCATTATGTGGTTTTTTAGTGAATGACTGTAGTTCATGCATTGATTGTCTTGTAATGTTGTGGTAAAGGTTTTCACAGGGAATAGAGCAAGATTTTGAACAAGTGAAAACAAAATGTTAGTAATGAAAAATATTTTAAGTACATCCTTAGTAGTCTTGGGGTAGAGAAAAATTCTAATAACTGCTTTCTGAGTGTTTTTGCAATTCTACAGAAACTCTTGCAAATGGCAATATAAATAAAGTTGAGATTTCAAGAATTTGAATTGCATTCAGTGCACGGTTTTGAAATGCAAAATATGATTATACTCTTTTATAATTCATGTTTTCGTTCTCCAAATGGATTAAAAAAAGTTTAGTAGCCATTCAAAGGAAAGATAAAACGTCCTTGACCTGCACCTTCACATCCAGTTCAAAGTTCTTTTATTGTGAAATCAGCATGAGAAATTGACAAACATAAGTAATCTTTTTCTGAAAGCAGAATAATTTATTGTTTATTTCAAGGGAAGACATGCACATGCTTTAAAGCACTTTGTTCATCGATTATAAATGGTGATGCTTGAACTAGCTTAGTTATATATATATATATATAAAATTTGGCCAAGAGAATCTTGCAAAAACTGACTTGAATTTTATTTTATCTATTGTATTGAAAATTATCCAAGTTGCCATTTACATGATTGGATGGATTCCTTAACAATTTTGGTCAGTTCAATGTGATTGCATGATGATTAGGACAACTAAGTCCAAATTTGGTAATAAGTCTTGTGGTACAAAATATTTTGAATTATCATGGATTGTTGTTTTCCATGCATGCTTCCTTTGCCATTCTGAATTTCATTCATTGTGCATTGCAATATGAAGACATAAACATAGTATGGACAGAATATTATTCGTGTTACGGATAGGCTCACTAGGTTCCTTCTGAGTGTTATGGATGGAATATTATTTAGTGTTACTGACTTATGATTGGATGTTGGCCTCTCAGCCAAAACAAAATTATGGTCTTAAAACAATAACAACCATGAACTAAACAACTCTAGCTTTCTAAATAATAAAGGAACAGCTTTAAACTTCAATGAAAATGATATAAAATTCTTAAGAATACTTCTAATGCTAATAAAATACATATATAGCCAATTTTATGGTGGGCTGTTGGTGAGGTTACATGATGCTTTATTTTATTGTTCTTATTATAAATATTGCTTAGCTTGTTCACTCTTAATAATATCAACAAAATTGAAATTATTTTTAATTCTTACAGTTTTGTTATGCATGATAATAACAGGAAAACCTGTTCCGAAGAAGGATGTTTTGGATGTTGTTCAGAAGTTCAATATACAAGTTGGCAACCTTACTCAGGTATTTAATAAAATATTAATGTTTCAGATTGAAGTCCATCTATATGACTTGGAGGCATGGTAAACATAAATTTTTAGAAAACTATCATCAGATCATTATCCTACCTTAGGGGATCATCCGAGTTTGATGCAGTAAAGTCTATGATTGATGGTGACAATGATGATTATAGGATATAACTTCATAATATAGAATGATATTCGTGCTGTATCTTTGACTGGAATATTTTGGTATAAGAATTTATGCTTCTGTTTATCTTATAGCATCGAATGCGTTGTAATGTCATGGGTGTCCTAGTTTTCAAAGATGTCATACTTCTCATAATGTTATTTAAGAGAAAATTTTGTTTTGTATGTTCATAATCCTAAACTCTTTTTTGAGTTGCATTGTGCATGCCAATGCTTTGAATTTATTTTTTGCTACAGTTAATGTTTTGTCTGTCTATGGAAATGAGAACAGGCGAAATCAAAGGTATTGCAAGGATTTTTATTCATTTTTTTTTGCTATGACCTTTTAAACAGTTTCTACCACAGGATAGAGTTTGTGAATTTGCAAAGTTAACTCCCATACAGCTTCTTGAGGAAACTGAAAAAGCTGTAGGGGATCCAGAACTATCAGGGCAACATCAATCATTGATTGAGAAAAGTCGTGAACTGAAAAAAATTGAAACAGTAAGTTATCTTTGTCCTGTTCATAAGATACTTGTTTTGTAGTGTTTTTTTCTCGGGTGTGTTGGGGGTGGGGGGTGGTGGGGACACAGCTTCCATTCAGGTCTCTAAACGTATGATGCGGTCCAGACGGTTAAGCAAAATGAAGAAGTTTTGAATCGACTGAAGGCACTAAATGCTGAACAAGAAAAGGATGTAGTAAGAGTCCGCCAAAGAAATGATCTGCTGAAAAAGGTAATTTACTAAGCATGTTTCGTGGGTTTTTCTAATTGAAATTTTAAAATTGCCATTTCTTAATTTTCTCTACATATTTGCTCCTAAACTGTGATATTTACTAAAAGTGCAGGTTGACTCAATGAAGAAAAAACTACCTTGGTTGAGGTATGATGTAAAGAAGAAGGAATATATTGAAGCAAAGGAGAAAGAAAAGGCAGCTAAACAAAGTCGAGATGCACTTGCAAAATTAATAGCAGAAAAAAAGGCTCCCATAGAGTATGCATTTCTTTTCAGAATACTTTGTTATTTGAATGCTGTTACAAGATTGCATGCCTGCGTTTAATGATTTTATATTTCAGGGATAGAAAAATGCTGAAGGTGAAGATTGATTCACTTTGTCAGAAGATAGGCCAAAACATAAATCTCAATGACCGAAAGCGTCGTGAATTAATTGAAGCTGAAAGTCAGCTTGTAAGCATCGTGACAGAACATGTTTTTGTTTTTTTTTAACAATCAGATTAATTTAAAACAGTATAATAAGTAATCTCATTACATAGTTTACGTTTAACTGCCTTCTTATTGGAAAATAAGTATAATACTTGGTAGTTGATATGAGATTCAAGTCCTGCAGTGCTTCTAGGGAGCATGTTGTATACTTGTATGTGGTTGCATCAGGGTGGCAGTTGCAATAAAAATATCACCTTGCCATCGAGTAACAACTAGCGTATAACAGATGGGATAAGGGCTTTAATGATTGTGACTACACTCGCAGTATGAATTCTTTTTCAAGGTATACTGACATTTTGAAATTGTGTTGTACATTGCATATCGTAGGCTGTACAAGTTAGAGCTAAGGCAAAGAACAAGGAAGAGGTCATACGATGGGAAGGGTCCCACAGAGAGCAAATACTCAAAGCCAGGGAAGAACTTGCCGCAGCTGAGGCAGAGCTTTCCAAGTTACCTGTTTATGAACCCCCAAAAGAAGAGCTTGTGAGTTCATGAATGATTTAATTGATGTCCTTTTTGTTATTGTTAGTGCCAGAGGTTCTTCAATTCTTATTCCCTTTCTGTGTTTCCTTTTACATCCTTGAATATATTTTTGTTATGTAGATGAGGCACAGAGTGTGATATCCTGAATGCAACAGTCGATAATTTTGGAATAAATGTTTTATTGAATAGGCCATTACACCAGCTTGACATGCGTAGGATGGTTCTTTTATTTAATAAGCTTAGATTTGATGCATATTTTAGGATCATGTGTTTCTTCAAGCTATGATGTTGAACTTTTGTGTGTAGTTTCTCCTTTCAATTTCTTGGAAAGAGATTCCAGTTTTGACTTTCGTGGTCTTCTATCTGTAGGAAGCACTTGGTGCTCGTATCAGAGAACTTGAAATTGCTGCAAGTGAAAAGCGTTCTCTTAATAAAGAAAAGAGTGCAATGCTAGATCAGGAGAAGACAAAATTGGAGAGGTGTTCAAGAAGGTAATCATTGTAACAACTTGAGTGTTCATTTGAGCATTTCATCTGCTGTGATATTTGCGCATCATGTTGTTAATGTTTCAGGTTAATAGAAATAGAAAACACAAATAGTAGACTTTTGCAAGCACTTAAGGATTCAGGTGTCCACCGGATATTTGATGCTGTAGATTGGGTCAGGAAAAACAGTGCTAGCTTCAAAAAGAAAGTCTATGGTCCAGTCCTTGTTGAGGTAATTTTTTTTAAATCAAAAATTTTTTTTTATAGCGAGATATCAGTTGTCTTAGGAAGCCAAGATTGGTATGTAATATGACATTGATATTCCTACCACAGGTCAGCGTGTCAAACAAAATGCATACTGCATACCTTGAAGATCATGTGCCATATTATATATGGAAGGTAACAGTTCCTTATGATGTGTTGTATTATTGTTTGTAAATGTTCTACGTGGTTAAATGAGAAACCTAATAAAGCTCAATCATATGGTAAAAATGTAATTACAGTCACTCTGCCATACTGTTCCCTTTTAACTGGTTTTCACTTTGCATTCCCATTCCCTTATTTTTTTTGTAATTGAATAGTAGATGTTTCACAATAGTGATTTTAATCATGTAGACAGAATTTTAGTTTGTATTTTCTCAAACGGTTAGCAAATAATTATGCCACGTTGGAGCAGCTATTAGATGCACATAAGCAAATTTTATGCTATGAAAATTTTTTTATGCCTTTGCTTATCTCAAATAACAATTATATTTTTAGTTGTTTTGCAGTCATTTATCACTCAAGATCCTTCTGATCGGGACTTGCTTGTGACAAACTTGAAGGCATTTGATGTACCTGTTTTAAATTACACAGGAAACAAAGAATCACGTACACAAGCATTCCCTGTTTCAGATGAGGTAACATTTTTTTCACTTAATGTTTACATTTTAGAGTTTAGGGAGCCTGACTGATTCCAATAGATATATATTTTTTGTTTCTTCAATTGTATTCTAATGTTTATGGAGAGTCTGTTTTTAATGCTTATTAGATTTTCCTCTCCATAAATTTAGATGCGGAGGTTGGGAGTCTCTTTAAGACTTGATGAAGTATTTGAAGCACCTGATGCAGTGAAAGATGTTTTGATCAATCAAGCAGCTCTTGATTTTTCAGTAAGTTTATTTGCGCTTTTTCTTTATAATGACATTAAATGAAAAACAAATCTACACGTTTCCATAGTTATTGATTGCTGTTAACATTTTTCTATTAACTATGCTTTGATTGTAGTACATTGGTTCAGAGTTGTCGAATCGCAAAGCAGAGCAGGTGCATAAATTGGGAATTATGGATCTGTGGACTCCTGAAAATCATTATCGATGGTCTATATCTCGCTATGGAGGTCATGTATCAGCATCTGTTAATCCAGTACATCCTCCACGACTTTTCGCTGCAAGTATGGATCTATCAGTCTTTGAAAGTTTTAATAATCTCAATGGAATTGATCTATTTGGCATTTTAATTTATGTTCTGTGATTATCAGATGTGGATGTTCGTGAAGTCAATGAATTAAATAACAAAAAGATGCAAAGTGCAGAACAGTGTTCTAAACTTACAGAGGAAATGAAATTGATTTCAAGTGAGCAGAGGTACTTGGAAGATGAAGCAGCTAAATTACATAGGAGAAGGGTAAAGTACAGAGCTTGGAAACTTCATCCGTGTTGATATTTATTTCCTCAAAAAACATGAATTTTCCTTTTTAAAATAATCTGTTCTTGTATGCAGGAAGATATTGTAAATAAAGTGAGAATGGAAAGAAAGAAACACCAAGAGATGGTCAATCGAGTAGGTTAGTACTTTTTGCTTTGTCTTTTTATGCTAGCATCGTATGCTGTTCATCTTTATAGTTTTAGTTGGTTTATTGTTATTGAATGTCTATATCTTATTGTGCTTTGACAAGTTAGAAGTTAGAAGTGTAAAGAAAGTCCATATCTTATTTTGAATTTTGTTTAACTTGATTTTTATATACGCTAGAACATTATGTTGCTCATCTTTTTAGTTTTAGTTGGTTTATCGTTCTTGAAAGTTTACACCATTTTTTGAGGTTTTAGTCTGAGTTTTGTTTAATTTGATTTTTGACAGATCAACGCAGAAGAAAGCTTGAATTAATGGAAAAGGAAGAGGATATAGAGACAACTCTGTCTAAGCTTTCTGACATCATACAACAGCTAAACTTACAGCGTTTCAAAAAGGCAATTGCAATGAAGGTTAGATATAACAGAGAACATGCATGATAGATAAAGTTTTGACAAAATGTTTTAAATGGCAAATATTGTCGATCAGATTCCTAGGAGCCAACTGTGACTCTTGCCTGAGAAGTTGTAACTCATTAATTGGGCAATTTAAAAATGTTTGGGTGTTTTATTTCAGGATCTTTTGCTTGAGATCATGCCACTAAAACGTCAATTCGCAGAGCAACAGCTTACTGTGGCTGAAATTGAGATGAAGGTACGTGGTGGTGGTTATTATTGTAATTATTGATAATTACAAGTGTTTAAGGACTATTGCAAAGAGCTTCTATAGTTGCCAGGCTTTGTTCTTGTCAAATTAATAAAAGACTTGACAACATTTATGCTATGATTTGTTGCATTGGTTGTTATTCTTGTGCATATCGGTGTTGCTATATTTTCTTGTTATCATGCCTTAAGATAATGGGTTTTGTTTAAATATTCAGAAATATTTGTTTGGAATGATGATGCAGAATGAAAAATAGATATTTGGGTGTTGCAAATTACATGCTGGAAAAACCATATCAACGTGGACAATGAATAACTTATTACAGGGCACATGTCTGCAGCCTGGTGGTTTGCTTACATGCCTTGTAAACTTTCCATGTCTGTTATAAAACAGTAACATACGTTGACCCCTCCAAAAAAAGGGAAACAATTATTTCAAATATATCTTTTGGTAGATTTCCTTAATATCCTTAACATAACATTTAAGTCAATGCTTTCCTAGTGCAAAAATTCTAACAAACCAGAGGTTTATTACATACAAAATTCACTTGCAACGTGCAAAAAAAAAAGAAAAAAGAAAAAAAGAAAAAAGAAGAAAAAAAAAAAGAAAAGAGAAACAAGACCAACAGCAGCAAAGTGACCAACTACTACAAGATGCACAAAAAAATGACAAATTTTTAGCTGCAATATTAAGTTTTTTCCACAAAGAGTCACAATATAGTTAAGAAAAGCATGTTGCTCATCTTCAATAGCTTTTGTTTCACATAACCTGCATGTACACTTTTCTCTAGGCAGATGAATCCATATCCCACAGACTTGGATGAAGCTTACTGATAAGGCAGTGAATTCTTAGTAGTATACCAGCAAACTTAGGAATCTAATTGATTACCTTTAATGCACTCCAAATAAAATTTTTTTCTTGCCTTCCAGATTTGACCAAAGCTTCAATGGTACTTGTTGCTTAGCCAATTTGCAAATGTGCTTGCGATTATTCTGTAAGAGGTATATCAACTTGGTTATTCCTAAAAATGTACTGTTCAAAACTTGCAGCATATCATGCATACCTTTCTCAGAAATAGAAATCAGGACATCATTTGTCTAAAGAAGTAAATATACTCTACGAACTCTCATTTTGATAGCATGCTTAGGGTGGCCTTTTTACGACTCTTGTAGCTCATCAAAGAAGAGGCCAAAGAGAGTAGGGGATAAAGAGCAACCTTGCTGCATTCTAATTTTGTTTCAAAATTAAAAATTTTCCTCTGATTCACTATTTTTGAGCTTAATGATGACTTCTTCAGATAACCTTGGAATTGCTGCTAAAAGATGTACAGGGATGCTTACTTTATTTTGGCTGAGAGGCTAAATACTAGCCGACTGAAGAGGGCCGTTCTGTGTGACAGTAAATAATTTTTTTCGTCATAATGCCAAGGGGGAGTTTCTTGGTCACTGTAAATAATATTAAGTCAAGCATACTACAAGAGGAGGTGAGAGGGAATTCTTTGGTTACGGAAAGATTTAATCTTAAGGTTTGATTTTTTGCAAAGGGAAAAGATCTTCTCAGCCAAAATATAGGTATATATATAATAAATATATAGCTAGTCTAATTGACCAATACACACAATTTGCTTCATATCATTGAGTCACAAGCCTTTGCAAGATCAACAAAACAGATCAACAAAGCAAATAAACATTTTTATTGTCGTTGTTAACAAAGCAAATAAACATTTTTATTGTCGTTGTTTTGCTTTGAATGTACTTGACAACTTGCCCTTACATTATTGCTTCCATCCCACTTGTTCAGATTATTGTTATCCTTTCTTAAACAAAAGTAAAGCCTTGCTGATTTTCGAATTTTGGTCCAGGCCAATCTCAATTCTAGTGTTTAATCTTTGACAGATTTCTTTATGAATAGAAGTTCCTGCCTAGTTAAGCGTCTCAACAAACAAACCATCTGAATCTCCAGCTTTTAGAGACGCCAATCTGTTAAAGCCCTTTCCTAACTCATCAGGAGTAAAGCATAGGGGTGTTTGACAAGAAATTTGATTGTAGATATCATCTACTTCTGAAAAGAGATTATGATAAAATGTATTCTTTTCTTGAAAAGAGAAGTGAAGGAGAAACTTGACAACAAAAATATTTCCAGAAATTATTTGGCTCTTCCTTGATCAAGTAAACAAAGTGTAGTTGTTGTTCTCTAACAAAAATGATCTTTTATTTCTGATGAAGCATATATAACTTTTAATCAGGTGTTGTTTTTGGGCCCTGTTAGCTTCTTCAATATCTTGCCTTGCCTGCAAACATTCATCATCAAACCAACTCTACTGGCTAGTATATTTGCGATTGTTAGTAACGTGTTTAGCTACCTCTAACCAAATCTGCTCCAAAAGGTCCACTGATTTTGCACTAACTCCGTGTAATTGTCTTTATTCTCTGAGGGTAGTCTTCTTTGGTAACTGCTCATCATCTTCTTTTTCTTCACTGCAAGACAAATTCAAAATGGTGATGACATGACTGCACCAACTGCATTCCTACACTAAACTTCATTGCAAATGAGAAGATCTAAAGCCTTTGTCTACATCTAAGAACTGCTGGCCCATCCTATTGATAATACTATCTTTAGAGTGACCAGTCAAAGTTTGATCAGCATCAATGTCCACACTGCCATTTTTAAATTGCCACTAGATAATTTCTGTTTGCTGAGACCCTACCTTAGCATTATAGTCCCTGCATATAAAAATTGTCTCTTTCGGTGAAAATTCAGCAAACATTTGTTTCTAAATGCTGGAAAGGATAAAACAATGCTGTAGAGCATTTGGAATTAAAAAAACAATGCTACTTGAAAGCCTCTCTCTTCTGCCTACTTCAGAGTTTTTCACCCAAAAATTTTTGAACCCTGGGACAACAAAGTCTTCAAAACTCTCATCTTCCCATGTTTTTACCCAACCAAAAACATCAAACCCATCAAAGAAACCAATGCTATTCAATGATACAATCTTATTTGCACTTTTGTCAGTCATGTTTACGAAGCCACATTGTAAAGAAATCATGCAAATTTGGGGGCTTTGTTTGCCTTCTGCCATTTTTTAACTTTTCTTGTGAGTTCACTTCTAGCGAGATCTTCATTCAACCATATCTTTTTGCCTTTGAGATTGCTGTGGTTGTACCAAACCTATTCTTTGGTGTAGAGCTCATGAAAACGTATGATTGTATAGCATGGCGTATCTCTCTTTCCACCTACCTTGAAAGCATCTTGGAAATGCTGCTTTGAAATATGCATTTGTTCAAGTTAAAAAAGTGCGGTAACTCTATTAGGTTTTAAGTTTTCATTCTCTTTATCGGGGACTCCTATCAGATGTAGATTTAAAGCTTTCTCCTGCTTCTCTCTTTTTCTTTCATTACTTTTGAAAGTGCAACAGTCCTTTAAAATTTCTCTTCTAATTTTGATTCTGTTGCAACACCCCTGTCTGACAATCCTAGATTATGATTGTGTTACACTCAGAATTGGCTAACGTTCGAAACAATGAATAATCGTAAACGTCGGCGATCAATAAACAGAGCAGAAGGAAGAATATATCTGGAAAGAAAAAAAAAAGGAACAAACAAACAACTCATACAACATACTGCCAGCACCCAACCATTAGATGAAGGTAAACACAATCTCAAAAATAAACATACTGTCCAACGTATACAAAAGGAAACTACCTGTCTAGTGTGATAGAGCCAAAATATATATTCATCAACCAAGCAGGGATAATTGTACATCACATCCTCCACTCCAATGGGTTCAGCTCCGAAGCTTACCCTGCCAAAGACATATACTAATAGGTTCATCTCATAAGCTGGATACATGAATGTACATAAGGTGTCTCCGGCCCCATCACCTGTATAAAACATAGCCAGTATAAACTGAGTAGGAACCTTTGCACTTCTTCTACTGAATGGCTGACAGTTGCTAACTTGGAGAGGAATGGGGATAAAGAGTAATCCTGCATTCAAGGTGAGCAGCAACAATGCATGCATCTAATATCACAACAGCAACACATCAAGCATGAGCAACAATCAATACCAAATACACTCAAATAACACCTTTATATATGCGTCAACCAAATAATAGACACAAGCATCACACATACACAATTTACATGGCACCTAGCATACATGCACTTTGTGTAAAGTATGTATTAGTTGCTAGGAGTACTTGTTAACAAATGCCTGCAGGTTTTTTATTAGTCTTTTATTTACCGAACCAGTGCTAGGGTTTGTCAACTAGTAATTCGTAACCACTAGCCTTCCACTAGCCTTCTGGGAATTGGTTATAGGGACAGACACACCTGTGCCACAAATCAGTCATAGGGATGAATACACCTATGCTCACACCTGTGCCACAAATCAGTCATAGGGATGAATACACCTATGCTCACACCTGTGCCACAAATCAGTCATAGGGATGAATACACCTATGCTCACACCTGTGCCACAAATCAGTCATAGGGATGAATACACCTATGCTCTTCCACTCCCAAAATGAAGCTTGAGACAAGAGCCTCATTGATGCATCACAGTCGAGGTCAATCCATGGCTACCTTCAAGGAGCCTCATCACCAACCAATCCACACACCTTATGCTAGCTCCACATGACGACCAGCGTCAAGCAACCAGGGCTAAGTGTGTCATTGTAAAGGCAAGGGACATCAAGACTTAATACCAGACTAAACAAAACATGCATTCATGCACCAACTAGACTTGCGTTTATCACATCACCCACATACATAACACAACAACGACCATTGCAACTCGTGCATCAAGACTTGATATAAGCATATTCCATACACTATTGTTTGAGCATACCATAGCCCAAGCGATAGGATTTCAGATTCATCATCCCACATTATATTTACCTAGAAGCACATTTTCCAGGACAAGCAAATCAAGGGCTGCCGAACCATATTATGCCGAACGTTTTCATATGCAGGCATAAAACGAACAACTCTACTCACCCAAGCATTCCAACACAGTCACAGAGCATAAAACGAACAGAGTTATTGACCCAAGCATTCCAATGCAGTTACAGATTCACTCTGTAAACTCACAAATTTGTCATATATCCTCTCCAGGACTGAATTCGCGTTAGATGCAAGATCAGTTAGCAGATTCAAGCCGTAACTACTAAATCTGGTGATTGTTAGAAGCCAACTGGAAAACAGGAGAAAATCTGAGTGACTGTTACAGATTGGGAAGCCAAGCTGAAAACAAGAGAAATACAATCAGTTATGTCAACCTCAAAATACTGTGCGCTAACCTTTATCTGGTTATGTTTCTATGAATACTAATATAAAATGCAACGTGGAAATATGGTTATAAATAAATAAAAGAACCAAGCTACACATCAAGATCGCTCATAATTAACTAAAACAATTGTTGCTAACAGATTCTGCTGCTATATATGATTTACGTGTTCCAACAATAAATTAGCTGTTCGCAACGTTCACGCAGAATCCACAATTCTGATTTTTTTATCCACGTTAAAACACACAGTCCATCACAATCGAATCTTTCGGAACTCAAGCACGTGAACCAACTGACCGTCCTGGCAACCAATGTATATGAGCATACACTCCAATCCAATTTCGCAACATACAGGGAGAGGATAAAGGAAACGCACCAAGAAACAAACTGAAGGTATTGGGAAGCAGCTAAAACAAATTTGCAAGAAACTTGTATTGCGGATACAGCTCCGTTTCACCTGTACCGACTTTTGCACTCCAATGCCGAGCTCAATCTTGAACACAATCCCAACACCAGAATCTCACAAGCAGCAATTATTTTGGTTCAAGTCCACGGCTAGAATTCTCTCGAGTAACGGAGGTGGACCAGCTGATTGTCTTTTCTCTCAACCTTCAGTTCGTATCATAACAAAACAGGAGCGTGGGCGTGCGTTTTTGAAAATAGAACTCATTTATACTATGCACAAGACAAGTATATCATATCTTATTATGATTATTTTTGATGATTATAGAAATTCTAATGATTTTTTTCCACGGTTAATTTTATAAGGCTACTTAATAATTATTTTAGCCCAACTTATGCACCTGAGGTCCACAACTTATGACTCATGCATAAAGATTCCAAATCAAAAACTGATTGAACCCTTGCATAAAGACTCCAAATCAAAACTGACTGAACCCTTGGTAATGTCATCGCATATAGACCATATTCATATACCAAAAATAAACACAAACACCACTCAACATAATCATGCAACTCAAATGCATAAATAACAAACATCCACTATAGCATATAAATCCATACCGGACTGCTACTCTTAACTCCAATCCTCCATTCCTACCAGTGTCATCACCTGTATAACACATCCCACAGGACCAGTGTGTATAATCATGGCAGGATTGGGACGTTAAAACCATATAGTCATAATGCATCACATAAAACATAATAAAGCTCATGACATATAAACTAACTAGCGGGACCCACACTCCGAATTTATATATACATATGCATAACGAGTCATCAACTATGCTAAAGGGTCCCACGAAGGGGTATTACATCTATTGAGTTTAGTTTTTGTTTGAGTGAATCTACCTTAATGGCTCTTTTTATTTACTACTCAAGCCCTAAAGTTTGCTGGGATACTTTGCTGCTTGTTGCCACCTGTTGAGATAACAGTTGAACCTCTGTGGCAATACCTTAAAGGTTCCAATTTTAGAATTGTAGTCTTCTCCTCCATTTTTGCAGAAGCTTCCAACTTCCAGCCTATTGCTTTTGCGCTGTGTGTTGACCCAAGAGAAAACTCCTTGTCAAATAGTTTCTTGAAGTGGCTGAGACTTTTGTTTTGTCTTCCTTGGCATAACAGGAAAAACTAGTAAGTTAGAGGAGCCCTAGTTACGGCCCTCCACCCTCTGTTCTCTCCTTTGAGAGATCTGCATAGTTAGATGGGCATATAACTTATTTTTACATTTTGATGCATCATTCTTCAGACAATCTCTTGCAGTCGACTTAAAAGTAAAAACATATAGCTGAAGAAGTGTGTCTGAGATTTTAATCCACGTTTTCCTGTACTTTATGGATGTGATAGTCTGATCCGATATTCATAAATATGCCCAGAACATATAGCTGAAGTGTGTTTGAGATTTCAATCCAGTTTTTTCTCGTACTTTATATATGTAATAGTTTGATTTGATCTTCTTAAGTATGTTTAAAATAGACAGCTGAAGTTTCTGAGATTTTAATCCTCTTTTTATTTGTACTTTAGGTATGTAATAGTTGGACTTACCCAAAGCTTTCCTTTAGAACCTACATTATTTCCATGAATTGCTAGGCAGCATCAATAATTAACAAGTTGGAAGAAAATTTATTTATTTATTTTAGACTTTTCTTGATCTATGCAATGCATCTGAGTGCACTGTTTCCCATACTTTATGGATGTGATAGTCTGATCTGATATTCATAAATATGCTTAGAACATATAGCTGAAGTGTGTCTGAGATTTCAATCAAATTTGTTTTTTGTACTTTATATATGTAATAGTCTGATTTGATCTTCATAAGTATGCTTAAAGCAGACAGCTGAAGTTTCTGAGATTTTAATCCAAACTTTTTTCTTTTTTTTGGGGGTACTTGATGTATGTAATAGCCAGAGTTACCCCAAGCTTTCCTTTAGAATCTACTTTATATGCATGAACTGCTAGGCAGCATCAATAATTAACAAGTTGGAAGAAAATTTATTTATTTATTTTAGACTTTTCTTGATGTATGCAATGCATCCGAGTGCATTGTTTCCTGTACTTTATGGATGTCATAGTCTGATCTGATATTCATAAATATGCTTAGAACATATAGCTGAAGTGTGCTTGAGATTACAATCCAAATTTTTTTTTGTACTTTATGTATGTAATAGTCAGACTTACCCAAAGCTTTCCTGTAGAACCTACTTTATTTCCATGAATTGCTAGGCAACATCAATAATTAATAAGTTGGAAGAAAATTTATTTATTTACTTTGGACTTTTCTTGATGTATACAATGCATCCAAGTGCAATACAACTGTTAAAATAACTAAGCTTGAAATTATATCCATAGCTTTCTAGTTCTACTACAAGCAACTTAACTTAACCAATTCACCTTAGCAGTCTTAAATTATGCATGACCAGACATAATCAATCATACATAGAGTGCACTTGCCAGAAAACTTAGTATTCATAAAATAGATAATTTGCAATAGAAGAAAACTATAGCAGCCATCTCGCTTTCTTTTTTGTAACAGTGATACAAAAGCCTTAAATTTCTCATACAAGATATACATTAGTCAAAGTTGAAGATCTGTTATGAAACATCATATTCCATTTCTTCCAACACATTACTTACATCTTAGATTTCAGTTTCAATAAAT
Source organism: Gnetum montanum (assembly GCA_015680685.1). NCBI lineage: Eukaryota > Viridiplantae > Streptophyta > Gnetopsida > Gnetales > Gnetaceae > Gnetum > Gnetum montanum. The sequence continues at coordinate 616,281 of MNCI01027123.1, read as the reverse complement.
ACTCCTTATCATAGTTATCATCCTAGCTTTGTCCCAACAAAATGGGGTCGGCTACATGAGATCTTTGTTTATTTACAGTTTCTTCAAATAATCTTCAATTGATTTTTCCAATGTTTTCTTTGGTCTTTCTTTTGGTGACTTTCGAAGAACATTGATGTAGCAACCTAGAGTGCCAATGTTCTAGGTTACCATCTGAAATTTCTGCTGCTGAACTTACTTCTTTACCCACACCCATCCTTGATGTGGAACCCTTGTCTACTATTTATAACATCCAAGTGATGATGTTGCGTGTCATTTTTAGAGGATGCCCTAGCAAGCCCTTACCCATTTTCCACAGCAATTGGGCCTTGTGACTACTGCACATTGTATTTAGGGAATGCCCTAGCATCTGCAAAATTTGAAAAAGAATTCATCTATGAGATTTGGCATGGTTTTACAGCTGGCTGCCAACTTGACACTAACTCTTTTCCTTTCATATCAAGGCTTGGGACTAAAATTGGTAGAGTTAGTTTCAACTAGTACTGATTTTATAAAATAAAAGATAATCATGAAAAACAAATAGCATACTATAACAATCTATGCAAAATTCCTCTAACATGGCGTGTAGATCTGTATTTTTTTAGCTTTAAAAATCAAATTCAGTTTTTTTTAAAAAAAATTACAAAAGTACATCTAATCCTGTTCATCAACAAATTTGTTCAACCAAACAAATGGCTGCTAGAAACATATAAATCAGAAGTTTTAGACCTATTCAATGACATAATAATATTTTCTATTTTTCCAGGAACACTCACAATACAAAATCATCTTAATTTAACTCTTTTAAGCTGAAATATTATAAGGCACACCACTAAAATTTAATCAAACTATCCGGGTTTTTAACAGCTGGGAATAAATAAATCATTATTATAACAGTTATAAATTAACACTCTAGATTTCCCCCACTCCATTGGACTTGTAGAAAGATTTAAAATCAAACTTGAGTAAATTAGAATCAAGATTTAAATCCAAGGATTAAGCATTTGAGGCGGGTGACCAAGCCAATTCTAGTAAGAAACCAAGAATTCAACAACTCTTTAAATTTCAAAAATCTACAACATAGACATGGGCTCAAGGATGCTCTCACTTTCTGCCAGTGGTACCAATCCTCATATTAGGGATCCTTGGTTCCTATTGGCAAATCTTTATACCAGAATGCCCTAAATCATTATGTGTGTTTCTGAATTGTTACAGAAACAACTCTCAAAGTGAGGCCTGAGAGTGCAGAGGACAAAGTGGAGAGATGTAACAACAAAATCAAGGATTCAACAATCCAAGATCTCAACAACAATCTTGTCAAAGCATCAAAATGTATTCAAGCCAAAGAAAAGAGAAAATAAGATGAATTGAGATAATCAGCCATTGTTGTCCATCACCCAACATAGTGGAAAGGGACCATCTTGCCTTGATTTCTTTCTTACCAAGAGCAAATTAGCTTAGATTTTCTTTCATTTCGCTATCTTGTGGAGCAATCACAATCTTCTTTTGTTGTTTATTTTCTTCTTCAGCCATATAAGTTCTTGGGCTGTCTTCTACAATACCCAGTCTTGTTTGTTGCTGTCCTTTTCTCTTTAGCCACACTTCCATGTGGTTGTACTTTCCCTCTTTGTCCATCTCTCGTTCTCCTCTTTCTTTATAGGTTGTTTCTTGTAACTGAATTTTTCTTGGAATCTACACTTTCTTTTGAGTTTCTGCTTCTTACAATCTGTTCTTGCTTTTTTAAAACCTTTTGCATATGACTAAGTTATAAGTTCAATTCCTTACATCATCAATGTTTAAAAAAATTTAAAATATATTCAAACAGGTTGCAGGTTCAATTCCCAAATCTGCAACTTCCAACATTTTAGAATTCTAATTTTGCTAGATTTCAGGTTCAATTCCTCTTGTTCTAACATAATAGAAAATTGATAGTTATAAAATATTCAAACATAATATCCATCTCTGTTCTTTTTTCTATCTTAATAACATATTGTCTCTAAATTTACCAGCAATAAAGTGGCGCTTCATTTTACAATAGCAGCCCTTCTTTTAAATCATGTCATAAGATGCAGAGAAAGCGGTTTCAAGGTGAAAACATGATAAGCTGTAAGTATAGTGCATAAAACCAAGTAAAACATCTTCTGTTTCAGGCCATCGATGATGCAGAATTTTTCATTATATGTTCATGATTTCTTATTGCATCATCTTACAATGCCTTGAAAGGTCTAATGACTCATGAAACCCTAAAGAATACTGCATCAAAAACATAAACAACATTCCTTATGCTCATTATTTAGAGTGAAATTAAAACTGAAATTTTTTACTTGTGTCCACTGAGATTCCTTGGATCTATCAATTTTAGAATTCCTTCTACAATTTTTTTTTAAAACTTTAGAACTAAGTGCTGCTTAGTGTAATTGAACCTGTGAGCCGGGTTATGAAACTAAGACTCTTACCGCTAAGCTAACACCTCATTATTAGTTCCTTCAACGTGCTCAGCAATGAGTATTTTTCATTGTCCTTTAAAATCATTTATATTTCATCACACCTGCTTCAGCCCTTGAGGTGCACTATAGAGTATTGTTCCTTCTTGCTCTTTTTTCCCCTAACCTTCTTGCTGAAATAGGATAGAAAATATTTCCTTTTCCATATATATATTTTTGAAGCATTTTGAGCATGCATCTTAAAGCATATTTCTTATACAGAAAGCATCTAAACATTTAAATATGATATTGAAATAGAATATACAAAAACCAAGTCAATGTTCAAAATTTTATTATTGTTCCAATCAATCACTTCTACCACAATCTAATGCCAGTAGTGAAGCACACATTCACGCACACCATCATAACAAAATGTGCATACACAAAGGCTATTACAATCAGCAATGTAAAAACATAAGGAGAAGTGTTTCATTACATTCCTCATCTAGGCTTGGGATCAGCAATGGTGGAGTTTATTTAATGTCAACAATAAATTAAGATAATAAATCTGCACATATGCATATCTAACTTTTTGGAAGGTTATGTCCAACATTATGCACGACTGGAAGATGCTGTTGCTGGCAAAGGCTTTTTTTTTTTTTTTTTTAAAGATTTGTTCACAACAGTTGATCTTTTCTACTTTTTACCTTTTGCTTGCCTGCAGAATAGAACAATATTAACATGATCCACATCACTTGGAGGAACGAAGGGATTGGGTTTATCCTGTGAATCCTAATTTTGATCATAAGTTGTGACAATGTGATTCAACTTCATCCACAAATACTCTATTGTTGTTTTTCCAATTTAAAATTTGATGGCATGCTTGCATAGAAAATCTACGAGTGTCAACTGAACATCCCGGTAGCACATGGCACTTGTGGGACTTCTTCGGTGGGTCCATGATATCAGATGAGAGCATTGGTGTGCCAGTGATGATGGATGAATCTATCACATTCAAAATAAAATGATAGATTAATTCTTGGGACTTTCATCTCATAGGTCACAAGTTTGATTCCAGAAGCTTATACTAAGTGAGATATTATAAAATCTGTGAAAAATATTAAAACTGATATTAGTCCAATACATCCCAAGGGTTCTTTATGTGGGATAACCCCAAACTTTAGTTTTCATTTTTGAGTTTCAATATGTATAACTTTTCAGAGCATCGGTATTTGAAACGGTCATGAAATGTAGAAAAATGTTAAAATAAAATACTGGAAAGGTAAATGCTTGTGGCTTGTTGATATTCGAATGTTTTCACTCTCCCTTTCTGTAGCTATATTGTACTTTTTGGTAAGTAACATGCCTTAGTGTTTTATAATAGTCGTCATTTTTTAATCACATGTTTATTGAACATACGCTTGTTTCTTTTAACAGTTTTTTTAATATTTATTTTGTTTATCAATTTTTAATCTCCATTTCTAGGTATTCTTTTGTACTTGGTAAAATTATTCAGCTTTTTATATTTTTGAAAAACTCAGATAAGGGAAATGGAGAGGGAGCTGAAAGAACCTGAAAGAAACGCCCTTCTAGCTCAGCAAGAGTTAGATTACTGTGAGTGGTCTGTCTCTTTGTTATATTTAACATAATTGGTGCAGTTTTCTTAAATTTCTATACAATGAAGATAATGTCTTTCCTTTTTCAAGTATTCATGATAGAACATGCAAAAGGTTATTCAATCTTAGATAAGAGTTATGAGACCATTCTGATGAAATGCACTTTCGAAGAAAAATTGTTTTATTTTCAGTTTCTTGAATTTCATTAATGGAATCAGGCTGAAAACTAAGTGGAGTTGTGAATTGTAACAGCTGTTTTAGAATTTTGATTTTTCAAAGATGTTGATTGGATTTAAGATCCTAGAAGGTTATTGTTTTGAACTATCCCTCCCCTCTGGAAGAGCATATAGTGTGTCGCAATAGCCCACTATTGCAACCATGGTAAGGCATGGCAGCTTACATTGTAACATGCATACATGATTACCCATATCTCAACTTTGCTAAAAAATTCTAAGTGCTTTTTAAGGCTGAAAATTAAAATGGACAAAAGAAATTGAACCGTCAACCTAATTCTTCTTATTCTAAGTTCTTATCGCTATTCTATCTGCATTGTTGTGATTGTAATTTTTTAAAATTCTATTTAAACAAATGTTTCTGGTTCTCACTCTTGCCTGCCAGTGGCCGGCAGGCAGGGGTGGGACCCAAGGACAAGCATGGGTGGATGTATACATGTATACCACAGATAGTCACATGCTCGTAATTACCAGCTATTGCGACACACTTTATGATCTTCCACTCCCATCCCGACCACCCCACCCAAAAAAAAAAGTTTAAATTTTAGGAGGTTTTAAATCTCAATTAGTAGAACATCACAAACCATTAAATGAATACACAATTGCCTTCATCTTATTGATTTGAGTTCTCTTTAGCAGATCTGGGTGTTTAGAATATGGTCTTTATAACTAGCTATCAAACATCAACCTGCACATATATTTTTTTTACGTGCCAGGTTGCAAATTATTGTTATTCCATAGATGAACATCAAAACAAAAAACAGAGAAGGGAATCAAGAGCAAACCAGTTTCAGTAGGGCAACACAGGTACGTTTCATCGATTAATTGGTGAGAACAAAGAGCACAAGCCAAGATTTCGATATGTTTATGGAGGTTTTTCACTCTCTGCTAGTCCTTGTAATGGATGACACTTTCTATTACATTTCATGCCCAATAGCAAACCCCATATATTTTTAAAAGCAAAGGTTTTCGTGTCTTTAGGCACTTTAACATGTTCCCTTTAATTTAAAACATGCATAATGTAAAATACTAACATCCCAATGTGATCATGGAACACTGTCCATATTAAAAAGTGGTGTATTTGTATTGCATAAAATAGGACGGAAAAGGTAGATTTGGTGTTACCTGTACCCAACGTCTAACTGTATGCCTTTTTCATGTATTTTTATTTAGCTTCGTTGATAGACATCTAACTATCATTTAGACAATTGCATAATTGGCAAATTTAAACTTTTACAAAATTATGCGTTGGACCTTTGTTTATTTCCTAAAGTATATTATAGCCGTGTTTGCTTCAATGGCAAAAGAGAATGTGTTTTGTACCACCAATGCAAATATGCAGCCTTAGCATTCCATCAAGACTTCCCTTCTTGTATGTGGAATTTTGCAAATACCATGCACATTAAAACATGTCAAATATTCATCGTTTATTCATTTAAGAGTACGAGTTGATCAGTAATGCCATCATAAGTAATCACGTGTTTTTATTGTTGTCCAGAACTACAGTTCCTGTAATGTTTTGATCATATCAAAAGTTGACTTCTGAAAATTCAATTTATCATCAATATGATTTTCCATTCATTGTTATGGCATTGCCCTGTATGACAGGTAAAGATGAAGTAGAGAGATGCAGAAAACAGCTTCAACTTGCAAAAGATGCTGCTGAATCTGTTGCCAAACTCAACTCTGATCTCCAGCAAGCTTTTATACATGTACTGTTTTCTATCTAAGTGATCTTTTATTTAATGCTTGGTTTATCTGTCATAACTTTTTTCTACTTGGTCATTATAAATTGTTGTCTTATATGGCCTTATGATATGTATGTGCTATAAAATGCGTCTCTCTGCGTGTGTATGACACAGACAATTTGGTTTTTATGTGATTATAATTTCCAGATGCCTGATACAATTGAAGAGCTTGAGTCTGCGATTCAAGATTGCACCGCACAGGCTAATTCTGTTCTTTGTCTTAATCATAATGTCCTAGAAGAATACGAGCGTAGATGTGAGCAGGTGATGGATATTACAGATCCAGTTTGTCTTTAGCATCTTTCTTTCTGAAAAAAATATATATTAATTATATATAATTTCAAAAATATTTTTAGATTCAAAACCTTGAACTAAGAGTTGGTAGTGATAGAAGTGCCTTGGAGAGGACCATGCAAGAAATCACACAGCTTAGGGTAATAACAAATATTTCAGTTATAATAGAATTTTTAGTTGATCTTGGCAATGAGGACCTATTTTGTCTTTGTTTCATGTAACTGAACAGAATTGTGTGTGTGTTGTTTTGTATTGTTTTCTGTCTTCTGTTTTTCGTTTTGTTATTTCATGAATTAAGGATGCATGGCTTCCAACCTTACGGAGTCTTGTTTCAAAGATTAATGAGACTTTTAGCCGAAATTTTAGGGAGATGGCTGTGGCTGGAGAAGTTACACTTGGTAGGCCGTACATTTTTATTTTTAAATGATTACTAACCGTTTGCTTTTCTTCAGACCATTGACGATTTTTTTGAGCATTACTCATACGTTTTATTCATGTACGATATTGAGTAGTTGTCCTTTATTTTTCCTTCTATGATTTTTGATTGGCATTGCATTTACATTCCAGATGAGCATGATGTCGATTTTGACAAGTATGGCATCCTCATAAAAGTAAAGTTTCGGTAAGTTTGGTTCTGTTTTGAAATACCAAAATTTGTCTAAAATTAACTTTAGAAGCAAGAAATTCATATTTGTCGACTGAAGGGTATGTTATAAATATGTCCGTGTTGTTATGAGCAAAGGTAACAGTAATGCTTTTTATTTGTTCACTTACCAAATGATTTCTGACTTGATATTTAATTTGTCATGATTTATTATAATCCTACAAAAGGGAAAATCTATCTGGTATTTCCTCGTTTTCAGCAGTTCAATGAAAACATCATGTCTTTTACGATTGAAATTTGTTCAATGTATTTGGCCAATTCGATACATACACATGTACATCTAGCGCAGTTAACAGAGAACATAGAGAATTTGAATTAGCAGAAATATCAATTCATATACAAAATATTGAAATTGCAACTATAGTTTAACTGTCTGTATAAACCCAAAGGATATGTCAGACAAATTGTTGTATAAAATACATATGTATCTATAAATTATGGTATAACAGGGGTTCAATATCCATGTAGTTCGAACACTCTATGTAATGATAGAGAACTACTGCAGATAGCTTAAATAACTCATACACACTTTTACTTGAGATTTGCTATTTTCATCTAAAGAAATCTATTTAGCAACATTTGAATAATATATATCGCTCATTTTCTACCACTTGAAATAGGCACAATTGGCATATTCTTTTGTCATGTTGCATGTTATTCCATCCTCTAGTTTCAAGCTGAAGGTGATGTGATATTAATTAGTGTTATGATGGATATATGAATAGGTTTTTCCAATAAAAATAAAGCTGTACTTGTTTTTCTGCCTCATTTTGCTCTCTCCAACACCTTCTATTAACAATTTTTTGAGTCTATGATGAATTCATTATTACATTTGGATTTTCAATACCTTATTTCTGTAGCCACAATTTTCCTTTGTTGCTGATTTTTAGGATAATTTCTCTTGAGATCTCATTGCTATGTTTATTGTTTAAATAGAATGTTAAGAATTGATATATTGCCTTAGCTTCCAACAGCAGCATATTAACTTTTGATAGAGGTATTGTGTATGGAACTTGAGTTTCAACCTTGAACTCATCCAACAAAAACTGTTTTTGAAGAGATTCTACTTTCTTTCAAGATCCTGGTTAAGGCCTCGATCCTAAACTACATGTCCATAGAGTACTCTAGGGGCATAATTGTTTGAAATAGATCATTTCTAATGTCCCAAGTCTAAATACTGTGAGTTATACATTTGTTCTTTACTGTGTGTAAAGCCTTCTAGCCATTTGGAACTTCTTGTGATATACAGTGCTTCCACTTTAACCTCGTGTCTGTAGCCTCAAGTTTATTCTTGAACTTAAAATTATCCCTTTTACCATTCAACTTTGTGACAATTTCGTTGTTTTTAACAGCAATTTTCCATTCGTGGTTTGAACTTTGTTGTTGGTGCAAAACAGTTGTCATAATTTGCTACCAAGTTCATTATATTCCCGCATCAAAGTTGCATTTTTCTAAGGAAGATATTAGAGAAATGCTTGATAACCTCAATAGTACTTGCTTTTACTATGATGAAGTCACAATGTTTTGCGATATTGATTAAGGTAGATGGCGGAATTTGTAGAAGAAATGTGAATTCCTATTCCGAAAAATGAAATTGGCGGACGCATGCTATAAATATCAGTTAATGAAATTCCTAGATTTTACATGGGTTTGTACTCTGTCAAATATCTTTTCGTCGGTAACCACCATTGAAATATTTTTTGACTACTTGTATTTAATATTCTCTCGCTTCAGGGAAACTGGCCAACTTCAGGTGTTGAGTGCCCACCACCAGTCTGGAGGGGTATGCATTTTCTTAGTTAAATGTAATGGAGACTCTAGTTTTAACTGTGCATTTTAAAGCGGGAAGATATTATTCAATTTTACAGATTTCTGACGCTGCTGCTCTTTAACAGGAGCGTTCTGTGTCAACAATTTTGTATCTTGTGTCACTCCAGGATCTTACCCATTGCCCTTTTCGTGTTGTGGATGAAATTAATCAAGGTGCGTTTTGATTCCAAAATCACTATATTTTTACCTTTCCTCCCATTAAATCATCGTTAATATTGATTTAGTGCAAATATATATGTTTTCGGTTAACGGTTAAGGTGGATGATTACCATGTTTCTTTACGGGTATCAAAATCAGTGCTATTGCTTGAGCTTCTCTCTTTGTTTTTCTAATACTCGTATTCATTGTTTTCTGAATGAGAAGTTAAAAATACTTTTTATTTTGTTTTATCGTATTTAGCATGTTTGATATTTTAATTTTCCAGGAATGGATCCCATCAATGAGAGGAAAATGTTCCAGCAGCTTGTCAGGGCTGCAAGTCAACCTAACACACCTCAGTACGTCGACACTATCTCTCTTTGTTTGATACAACAATATGAATTTTTCTTGTCAACCTAAGGTTGTTTCTTAAGAATATTCTTGTCATTTGAATGCTTTATAGGTGTTTCCTGTTGACACCAAAGCTGCTTCCAGATCTCGAGTATTCTGAAAATTGTAGCATCCTTAACATAATGAATGGCCCTTGGATAGAAAAGCCTTCAAAAGGTTTGTATTTTTCCCCCTTGAGTAAATAAGGGAAACACCCCTTGTAACAAAACAAAAACACATTTTGTGTTGAAAAATAGTGCCCTTTTTCTTGAAACGTTCCTTTTTATTTTAACTGTTGAAATCTTTTTGTAATGAATTCATAGAAATTTGAATATGCATTTAACATATTTGAAATGGTAATTTTAAGTACGTTGTTTCATACGTTGCAGTATGGAGGAATGGTCTGAATTGGGGAAAGGTGAAGGAGATCTTGTCTCACGATTCGGCATAATGTACAGATGAAGAAGATGCTGGATTATTTTCCTCTGTTTGTGCGAGTCAATACATTTCTTGAACATGTGAATTTCCTATTGACAAGTGATACCAGAAAGTTGAGTTTTTTGGATAACTTCCGCATATGTAAACTGTGCTTGCAATTGGGTTCATATGCGGTTATTTTTATTTTTATTTTTTTGATGATATCACTAAGAAATAATGTTTAAAATTCCTTCAATTGTGGAGATCATTCATGTAGAGGCTCGCATTGGTAATTGTTTTACCATGACATTAGTTTGGAAGTTCAAAAGGTTTTTAGCAAATTTTCCCTTCCATAGCATGTATCCCAAATTATTAATTAGTAGTTTGTTGACTTTGCTTTAAGTGCATGACCTTCGGTTTTTCAAGGGGGCAGACTTGGATTAGCTTGATCTCTGGGAATTTAGATGTGCTATAACTAGAACTGGTGCAGTTACTCTTTCAACACTCTCTTGTAATTATGACTTGTTAGTAAAAGGAAAGCGTTCAGCCAGCGGTAAGCCTTTATAAATGCTAATAATATAGTAACCTTTATAAATGCTAATAATATAGTAACCTTTGGGTTAGATGGTAGTAAAATGATTTAAAACTAGTTTAGTTATATACTTATATGTATATATTATTTGGTCAAGATAATTTTTTATATTTTCTAAATTAAAAAATCTTGAATTGATTTACTGATTTTCCAAGTACAATGTCAAGGTTACAAAATAGTTAGACTTTTGCAAATAATGATTTCTATCAAAAGGTTCATCTCTTATTCTAGTGTTATGATGATAATTATTTACATGCCGTGGTAAAACCCCATTAAAAAAAAATAGGTGTAATCAAGAGAGTTTCCTCTCACTGTTACAATGATGATAAAATTATTTTACTGTGACAAAGTGTTCTCTTGGATGGGGTTAGTAATTGACCTTCTTGTTAAAAATACAGGAAGCAAAAATCAACTTTCTAGGCAATGCTATGACTTACAAAGTTTGAGCTTATTTTCAAACTCTTCATGATAGGTGTTTGACAATTTTTTTCTTAGTTCAATTTCTTTTGCTTATGCCATTTGTACAGGGACAATAAATAATGGTACTTTTGATATTGTTTGGAATATACTTAGGCTTGATATCCCCTTTTGCATTTGGCACAAATGTGATGTGATTTAGTTTGTACACCTAGGTAGAAATCTCTAAAATTGGAAAATTTTCCATCATGTTTTTTTTTTTAATTTTCAACCTAGTGTTAAGCATATGATGTACTTTAAATTTGTCTACTTATTATTAAATGTTAATTTTGGGGTTAGACACTCCCCATCCCACACCCCACCTCACTCAAATCAGCATACAACATAGTAGTAGCATATTCTCAAGAGAGAAAAAAAGATATTAGGTTCTCAAGTAGTTAGCATGTTGTTTAATCATTCGATATTTCTTTATAATTCTTTTATCATATCATGTGGGCTACGTTATTATCAACTTAATCTTAAAGCAAAATACAACCTAAATAAGCAATATGAGTGTTGATATGGAAAAAAGATAAAGGCCAACGCCAAATATTTGAGGCCCAAAACACAAGTCAAGGTGTTAGCTTGATAGTAAAATTTGATTTGGAAATTACATATTATAGGTTTGATTCATGTGATAGTAAAATTTGATTTGGAAATTACATATTATAGGTTTGATTCATGTGATAGTAAAATTTGATTTGGAAATTACATATTATAGGTTTGATTCATGTGATAGTAAAATTTGATTTGGAAATTACATATTATAGGTTTGATTCATGTGGATAGAACTGTCCCCAAAATATGCTACAAAACAAAGTTAATCTTCCCATAATTTTACATGCATACCTATTACTAGGATACTCAATGAACTTCAATGAAATATCAATGATTGAACCAATAATATAGTTGTAAGAGCTCTTCCAATTTCCTGTTCTTAAGTCCTAACATGTAAAATTCGGAAGACATCTAAAATTTCTAAATTAAAACAAACCCCTGTTGAATCCATCTCTTGCAATTGGCATCTACAAAATTTTAATCCTTGTTTGGTTTAAACTAAATCTGTTCTTTTTATATATCTGTATTTTTTAACTAGCATAATTAGCAACTATGGTTTTCATTTAGTGTTTTAATCTATGACTATCAATGAGGGATGATTCAAGTGGTTAATTTATTATCTGCATTTAACAGGGATTTGCCAGGAAAGAGATTCCAAGTTTGAGTCACACTACAAAAATCTATTTATAATTCTTCCAAAAGTATCATGTTGGATGTATCTCTTTTAAATATACTTATAGTCAAATTGTTTTGGTTTAAACATCCCTTAATCCATACCACTACAAATATTACACTGATATATTCATATTCATAATAATTATCGTTGAATGTACTCAATAGCATCGTGCGAATGAATACAGCACCAATGGAAAGTTCTTGAAAAAAATATTGCTCGTGACTTAATTAACAAGATATCCGTTACCTTGCAGGAAATTTAATGGAAGAAACTGAAAACAATAACAAACAAAATTTCACTGCATTCAGCTATTATTTTGGAAAGACCTCGGAGAACTTTTCATTGTATTTCCCTATACATCTCCATCTTGTGTGAGAAAGCATTTCTACACAGTTTAAGCTCTCCAGAGGGTTTCTCTCGACAAAAGTTCATTATTTAAAAAAGAAAAAACTGCCATGTATTTGAAAGGAAAACCTTTGCCTTAGTGCAAAAGAAAAATATATACACCCAGTAATGCGAGTCAACTTCTTCAATGTCTTGAGCCCCTGTCGACTGTTATACGTAAGTAAAAGGCTATTTGTCACTCTTTAAAAAGACAACATAAGATCACCACTGATATTTGGCATCAACAAGAACTTCTTCATACAGCTTAGCAGCATGGTCCCAGCTGAGATCCTGACTCATACAACGTTTCTGAATTCCTAACCAACTTTGTTTAAAATCACGGTAAGTCCACATGGCATTGCCCAGTGCATGAATAAGACTGGATGTTTCTGCACTTTCAAATGTCCAACCAAGACCAGTCTCTGAAAAGGGGTCAAAAGGCTGCACTGTGTCCCTGAGACCACCTACAGAATGCACAACTGGTACAGTCCCATATCGCATAGCATAGAGTTGGTTCAATCCACATGGTTCAAATCTCGACGGCATAAGCAAGATATCACATCCGGCTGTAATACGGTGAGCTGTTTGAACGGAGAACCCCACCCAACCCCGGACCTTATCTCGGTATTTACCTTCAAAGGACCTAAGTAGATCCTCCAAATCATGTCTTCCGGTACCCAGCATGGCCAATTGCAGATCCTCTTGAACCATCCAAGGAATAGCTTCTGCGATAAGATCAACACCTTTCTGATAATCTAGGCGACCAATAAATCCAATAAATGGCACATCTGGACGTTCAGGCAATCCAAGCTCTCTTTGAAGAGCAGCTTTGCAAGTAGCCTTGCCTGTTTCAAGGGTGTCTATATTATAATTACAATAACCATCATTTTTAAGGTGGATATCTAACTCTGGATTCCAATCATCTTCATCAATACCATTAACAATTCCTCTAAGTTTCCAGGAGTTTTCCTTGACTATCTCATGTAGTCCCCATCCGCCTTCAGTTGTTTGGCATTCCCATGCATAGCCATGGCTTACAGCAACAATTCTATGAGCTGTCTTCAGGCCAGCCATAAAAATGTTCAAGTGATCTCCTCCAACAGGATCATAAAGCTCAAACAAATTTAGATAGTGCTCTGGTAAGTCTAGAAACTTAAAATCATCCACAGGTCCACGTCCCTGGAGTTTAAAGAAGAAATGAATAGTATGTATACAGGTAGATCTTCAAAAAATGTATCATCGTAAATTTATATAATTTTTTAAGCAAAGATAACTGTCGGTAATAAAGATATAGATAACTATTTAACCAGAAACCAAGTAAATACCTGATGGGCGATATTATGAATGACAAGCACCGATCGAGTATACTGCATGGCTCCATGATCCCTGTAGTATGCCTGAAGGTATACTGGTAGTAACGCAGTATGCCAATCATTGGCTATGAATACCAAGTTGCCATCACCATAGCATACACCACCACAGGGAACATGCCAAGGAACCTGTTTAGTAATTTTCAAAGTTTGGCCGTCAAAAAATAGAAAAAGCATGTTGCAAAGCACAACTCAATAATCTGTAACAATTATATCGAAACTATAGAAAAACAAAACTTTGCTGAACTGCTCATTCTCTGTAGTGTATAACTGGCAATTTCAGGAATTAATTCCAAGCATATGACAAAAGAATAGACTTCATTGAGACAGGATAATGTATAAAAATGTTACAACACTTGTCCGAAACTTACGGAAAACGTGATTATTTATTTGCTTTAATAAGTTCCAACGAACTAAAGTGTGTTGTGCTCAATTGTAGTAACAACACATGCATATAAAAGATGAGAAATACATTGAAGTTAATATTGAAGATCATAAGGATTGAGTTAGAGGCCTGCTTGTAACAAAAGGTAAGATGAAAAGTGATTTAAGAAAAAACAAATGAACAAACACAAACATCCGCACAAAAACGATAAAATAGAGTAAGATAGAAGAAAACAGTCCTTATAATGATGAAATGAAATGGCAATACGATTGCAGCAGATGATTATAGGGTTGGCAATATGGTCTGGTAGCATTGGTTTCATGGCAGGCTGGTTTCCCATCTGGTCAAAATAGGCCAACCTACCCAACCATGTTTTAGATAAGGTCATATTTATCAAACCTGATCTGACCTGCAGTTAGGTTGAATTTGGTTGGGCCATCAGGCCACGTCAAATCTGATCCGCTAAGAATATTTATCTGATCAATATTATGCAATTCAATTGTATAAGGCCAACAGTCAACACCGAGACTCAAAGAGCTTTTAGTTAAATCAAATGTCAATTTCCATCTGAATTCACTTTTATTTTTGGATAGCATCAGCTACATGGTAGAAATGTCGTTAACATCAGCTGTATAGATTGTCCATCTTTTACGGTTTTACATTTATTTAGTTTATTTCTATCTTTAACCTTTATTTAATTAAATTTAATAACAGTCCTTTGGGTTTGACTATACCTGACCTGAATTCTTTCAAGTCAAAAATTCTCAACCCTCCCTCGACCCTATTGGTTCTCAGGTTACGGGTTAGGTTTCAAAGATAGGTAGGTCAAGTAATTAGGTTAGGATCAGAATTGACACTCCTAAATATCAATGATAAAAGCAAAGTTGAAGACTTGAAAAAGACAAGAAATAATGTTTAAGATTAGCAATAACCAAAAGCAATACTATAATCTAGTATAACCAACATGTGACGTGGTATCCTAGAAGTAAGATTGTGGTGCTAAAAATTGACGTGGTATCCTAGAAGTAGGAAGAAATGTTTATTTTGTAGTCTAAAAGAAATAAAGATTTACAAGTGACTAGTAGTTAAGAGTCGACGCAAACACTTGCATTAATACAAAATTCATCATTAGGATAGTTCTGATGCTGAACTAGCAATTTATAGATACATATTAAAGTTACAAGGTAAGTTTCAAATGGATCTAATGATGAAAAAGTACTAGGAACCGAAGTTACAAGGTTCATCTAGATTTGTTCCGTTCCTTTCTATCTTCCCTCGCATCAAATTTATACTTATTGTTTTCTCACTACATGACAAGAAATAGGGGGACTCATTAACGAGCCACAAAAAGATTCCAAAATTAATTTGTTTGAAAATATTGCACACATATCAAGGATTTTGCTATAATTACCTCTGCTTGGTTGGTTTGTTATTCTCCAGAAAAATGGTAGTTATTCATTTTACTCTAAAGACTTCGTTTAAAAGTGCCAACATAAGAACAAGTGCCATGAATGAAATGCTTCATCAATGTCTTGTTTCTCAATATTTTGATCACTTGTTCTCTTAAAAATAATTATAGATATTGAAGGAAAATTTAAATTACTGTTAAACAAATTCTGCTAACGTGTAGCAATTTCATGCAATATCATAGTAATTAATAACGAAAAGAATCAGCAACCTAAAATACTTTGTGAAATAAATCTTCGTTTTCAATGTATTTAAAAAAATTCAACAAAATTCAGCAAGCAGAAAATAAAAGAAAATAGATATTCAATTAGTACATTATATAATAATGCAATTAAACATTTTTAAAAACAGATTCTAAATAACAAACAACCATTTCTGGAACAGTTGAACATGTGGTGTAACTTTGACTAACAACCTAACCTACTGCCTAGCTGAAGATGCTTGCTGCATTCCCAACACCCAACTAGGCAACCATGGAGAGTACAAGAAAAAGTCACATATCTAGGCTATGTACAAAGTTATTTTTATACAAGGATGGAGTTATGCGTTTAGATTTATTTGTGATTGATATTCCAAATGTTCCATAAATCCATCATAAAATTCGTCATATTATGGGAAGAACTAATGTGTCCAAAGAATAACCAAGCTATTATACATTGGCTATATGACCCCCACACATACAATCAGATGATTTCACACGCGACATGGCACTCTTCCTCCAAAAAGCATAAATATTACATAATTATAACAATGCTCCACTCAAAACTGGAACTTGAATCACCACTTGAACTACCAATTCAATTCATTAGTTGAGCACATTTTCATATTTTCTTAAACAGTATTCAACCTCGTTTATACAAAATTGAAATGAAAAGAATAATCAACAATGAAAAAGTCAGCATGAATAAAACGCAATCTCAGAGTAACTTAAAACACATGCCCCAACTTACAAAGAACGCTATATCTTAGAATTACCAAAGAAAGGAAAATTAAATCAGAAAAATAAAAGAAGAGGATTGTAAGACATGATTCTTTCTACACTAAATAGCTAATTACCTCAACTGCAGCTTTGCAAAGTAGAACCATACGTTTCAAAATATCCTGCATAAATATGTCAAATTTCTTCTTATATGCCAATTCAAAATATAAATAGTTAAATACATATATAATTTTCCTGTGTAAACTTAATGAATAACCTTAAAGAATAATCTTATACAGAGCAAAGTTACATTCTGCAAGATATGACATCGACTTTTTTAAAAAAATGAAATCCTTGTAATAATTTTTTTTCCACTCATTGCAACTGCTTAGATGAAACTAACCCGTAAAACTTCTTTAGCAAGAGAACCCACAACAGGATAAAACTAAAGCAATTCATAAACCATATTATAATCACTGAAATATCAACAAAAGAAAAAATAAAAGACAGATTGCATTACTAATGAAAAATCAAACTCTCTTTTAAGTTCCTTTATTATGTCAAATGGGGACTAGATGTTTCATGCATAGCACACAAGCTATAAAAGGTAGAGCCACTAAGGTGAATACCTTCCATAAAAACATGAATATGCACTATTTTTAAGTTTAAAAATTTACATTAAAATTTACCTCTCGATTTCCTTGGTAAATATTGCGTTCAAAACCTTCAAATGAAGGAGAGCTGATAAATACAAAATCAACATTATCAATATGTGCTTGATGATACCTCACTTCAAAATCCTGTCAGTTGACAAGAAAAAACAGGTGTGGGTACCAATAAAAACTAAGCATTAAAAAACAGCCAAAAAATGAGAAGCTTTTGCAACAAAGTGTTTTCCAAAGTGTAATTATACCAACCATCAAAAAATAAAAGAAAAAGGAAAAAAACCTACCTGACCATGCACTTTATAGCGCTTAATTACTCCCACATCTTGTGTTTCACGGTAGTTGCCATATCGAGGAGCAACAACCTTTAATAAGAATATTTTTGGATCAGAAAAATTTAGATACATGAAATTCAAAAAACTTTGCATTGTTCCACTATGACATGAGAGCTTATGAAAGAAAAAATAATGCAGATGACGATAAAAGCAATGAGGAACTTGCTACTATTTTCTGTGTCAAATTGCACACTGTATTTAACTTAGGATACTAGCTATGTTGGCCAGAGACAACAGTGATTACCCTTCTTAGTTCTCAGATACAATTTTGCTACACTAATGTTAGAGAACAAACAATGTTAGAGGAAATGAAAATATACTAATGAGTACTATAAGATCAATTCTGTACTAATTAACACTCTTTACTCAGATGACTCAGTTGCTTACAACATTGTACAAAGTGTTAATGAAATACTAGGTGTCAAACAAATAAAGATCATTGTTGTAAAGATGTGAATGCTAATATGGATGACATATGTAACCAGAAACAACAAAATTAAGAGAAAACATATTGAAACTGAAACTATTTTTAATTATGTCCAAGAACCTATGGATCTACTAGACCAGTTCAATGTCAACAATTTTTTGCATAATGCTTCTACCTCTCGCCAGTAACATTGGGATTGAACCTATGACTTGTAAGATGCAAGCCATTATGATTTTAGGATTGCATAGTTGCAAACAGAATAAAGACCTAACCAATAGATGGAAGAAATTATTGTCACTCGCAGATGTCTTAAAATAGTCACAAGATGCTAGGGTGTGTTCATATGATAGGGATATTATATACATAGAATTTTCCCATACAATAGTTACAGTAGCTTCACATTTATTTTGTTGGTTGTTAAACAAAGTTGGATCAAATGGCAATCCCTGCAATTAAAGAATAGCATTTTCTACCAAAATCACATACACTTGGTCACTATATGGATTTTTCAAGCAACAGGTATGCAATATTTACAGAAACAAAGAGCACATGCATGTCCACACACATTGTCACACATGCACCTTTGAAGACGCTTTAGTCTTTAATCATTGTTACAAAGTTATAATTGGTCAATAGTTTTATATTTATAACTCTCTACGTTATTTACATTGTAAGAATGGGCGAACGCTATATGTCTTGCATATAGGTAATGTAACAGTTAAGTCAATGTTGTAATATAACAGTTACATGATTATTCAATGTACTCTGTGAATTCAAAATGTAATTTGTTAAGTTAAATGTGAAGTGTGTTCATGATTCACAATATATCTATCATCTTTTTTCAAGGAAATTTCATATTGTACAGTGTTTTAACAACCTTGGCAGGGGTATTCTGGAAATCTTGAAAAATGTTGGCATCAAGAACCCACTTATTAAAATTTGTTTAAAGCCTTAACTCTCTATTTTAGATATTCTAGAAAAGCATCCGGATTATTAGATTTTGCATTTTATGTTTACAAAATAAATTTTTAGATTTTAGTATTTTTTATTATGAAAACAGATCCTGCTATGAAGCCAAATAATGATGTTTCAAAAATTTACATGAAATTTCAAGATCATAAAGTGGATTAACTTGCATGTTAACTGAGTTTTTGGGAAATATTTTAGAGTTCATTAGTGGCGTTTTATTGTGGTTTTCTAACTTCATAGGTTAATTCAATCTCATAATAGCATAGAAACACATATAAACACACTTTAAAAACAAAATGAGAAAACTTGTTATCGTGCACATACCATAACTCTATGACCACGCCGTGCTAAAGCTTTTGGAAGAGCACCAGCCACATCACCCAGACCACCTTTTATATGAAATGATATGTTAGAACGAATAAACAAAATACTGCATGTCTAACAATCTTCATAAAAATAAAGTTACAGACATGAAAAGCCATACCTGTCTTTGACCACGGAGCACACTCTGCAGAAACCACTATAACATTCATAACATTTGACCCGGCTAAAGGAGGAGGCTTTGCCTCTACCGCTTGAGCCATTGAAATACTTTCTGGTTCTTTGATAGACTCAACTTCTATCTTAAGCTGTCCATTTAACTTATCATCATGGGAAACTTTAACATTTGATGTAGTCATCGTTGGCCCTAAGACTTTAGTTTCCAGAGATGTTCCAGATGAAATTTTTGAAGCTGAAGAATGGTCAGAGATATTTGACATTGCTGGCATTTCAGCATCTTTTAAAACGTCAACAGAGGATGTATTTGTTGGTGCTAACAACAAAGGAAAATCTGAAGAACTTTCAAAGATCTCAGACTGTGTCTCTGTACTCTCTTCAGCATTTTCATCCGCCTTGCTTTCTTTGAAAACTCCATCTTTTTCAATGTATGTCCCATCTAAGGATGTGTTGCTGATTTTGTCTTTCAAGGATGAAACAAGTTTCCTTCGTTCTGCAATCTGTCATGCACATCAAGCATACCAAAAACTAAATAGAAGAATAATTTTTAAAACATGTTTCAAAATGAAAAGCATTAAGTAGAGGAATTTTTAACCCTTGATTCGTAACAAATGTATTCGAAAAAAGAAGTCAATAGAAAATTATTTCACAAGGTCATATCAAGATTACAATGACATCAGTCTCAAATCCCAAAGGTCAAAGACTCAGGGACTATGTCTTTGCAAGTCCTTAGAAATAAAAAAGTGGAATACAGCAGGAAGCATGTTCCAATTTCCTTAAAGCTTGAAGAAAATGAAGACGGGAAGCTTCAGCTTTTAGTCTTGAAGAAGCTGTTTGACGGAATAAGTTGAAGTAATCGTATGCCGGTCAGCATTTAAGGCACATACAAAAATATTCCCTAACAGAAAATGAACATGATTAGTAAGGAAATATGAATAGGTCACACTGAATGCACACAATCATATGGAGCTAGGAAGAAGACGCAGACACCAAAAAGAAACACAGATCTAAAGAAATACAATGCATCTGTTTTATGATTACCACTGTGTTAATGTACATGTCTTTTAGAAAAAGGGTGATTTATCTTGAGATACTTTATGTTAAAAAACCTACATGATCCATAAGATCAAGGGATTTTGTAAACATGAAAAAAATGGTAACATGTTATCCCATTACAAACTAATGCACGAATTGTAAGGTAACTAAAATGGCCAACAACCTGAGAAAAGTGAAATGAAGAGCATTTCCTTAAATTTTGCAACGCATGACTAACAGAAATTTATATAATTAACTAAACTGCTTTGTCCATGGTTGAAATGGTGGACTGAAATCTATAAATTGTCAGTGTTGGATTTGATCGTTGTCCAAACAAAAATTATACTGAAAGTGAAACCACTGAGACCCCTTGGATCTATTAGACCAATTTCAAAATTCGTTTTATAGAATTTTTTTTATATAATTTATAACTCAGTGCTGCCTAGTAGAATCAAACCTGTAACCTGGGGTTGCACCACTACACTAACACGTCATTGGTGTGTGTGGGGACTCAGAATAAATACAACGGATGAAGGACGTGGCACTCCAGAAAAGCCGACCCAGATGGGTACGCAATGATAAATCATAGTACTGATAGTAGTAATCTAGATGAAAACAGACTCAAAGACAAACCCATAAAGCCCTGTTACGGCTAAGCGCACCAAACAGACGAATCCCACAAGAGTAATGGCACTGATGCCCAATGTTTAAACAGCTGTATCATCTGTATATACAGACTTTTCTTGGGAAGGCCGGGCATTTAGGCCTGTGGAATCTCGTTAGGTAAGACTCTATTTAACAAAAAATATACTTATCAGCGAGCAAATGGACGAAAATTTCATAACTGAAACTATGCATTATGTTCTGATCTCTAAATTGACATGTGAAGCTTGGCACAGTACGAATTTTTTAAAAAATAAGTGAATATTGACTTATCAATTCCCGAACTTTCTTATTGTGTGACAACAGCAAATATTTATCAGAAAAGATCAATTTGCAGACCAACGGAAGCAAAGCCAGAGAACGATAGAAGGCTAACTTGAGGCAACACATTACAACGCATGAACAGGACCGGAGCAGTATTTAGGACTTGGAAGTGAGGTGTACCCAGACATTTGACATTTCTGGAACAGATAAAACCTCGTACCTTATCCAGAAGCTCCTGCTGCATTGCCAAGACTTTCTTGCTCTGCTCTACGGTAGCCTTTAGGGCTTCGTTGGAGGATCCGTCCTCGGCGCAATTGACAATGATCTTTGCGCTTCTTCGCCTACAACAACGAGGCAGTCCAAAAGTAGGCTTGCAAGTTGCTGCAACATCAGATTGCAAGCCTTCAGCGAGGCGAAGTCTGGTGGTGTCCAATCTTGCTCTACCGAGCTTGACCGCGGGGAACGAGCAAGACAGAGACGATGCAGCGCAGAAGCAAGATGGATCCCAAACGGCCATGTTCCGTTGTTGTGCAGATTCTCGGCGTTTCTGAAACAAAATTGCAAGCAAGCCAGGGCCGCTGCCAAACTAAGCCCGAGATTTCACAGCTCTCTCTCCGAGGGAGGCGCAAGGAACTAACAAATCACAGATAACAGCACAAAAACACGTGAATGAGAAGCATGAGCCTGCGAACGGCCGAGATTTGAAAGAAGAATCCCGGCGATCGACGGTGAACGAGACACAGCATCCGGAACACATGCACGATTCGCTGCGATCATGAATCGTGCGAATTTCGGACTTGTGGCCATGGATGTCGCTGTGGCACTGGTCCAGTGTTGCAAAAAACCCTGCTGCTGCTGCTGCTGCGGCTGCTACTGTTGCTGCAATTGTGTTTGGACGTGTCGGTAGTTACAACATGGTTTCGACGTGTGGAAATATGGAATATACAAATCCTGAGTCAGTCCAACAGCGGCACTGCTTCCCTTCCTGGTTTCTCTCGTATGCGACGCCCCACTACCGCTACCCTTTCGCTTATCCGTTACACGTGTTCCAGTCACTGTTGCGCTTCCATTATTCGTGCTTACGTAAACGCGGCTCCTATGATTAAACGCGGTGTACTTACGAGTCCAGGTATTTTAAAACAAAACCACTTCCAACTTCGACGACCACATGTTTTTCGGAATATGTATTGATAAGGATTTGGAAAATTTATTTTACTGATAAGACGTTGAAAACTTTAGCCAGGTGCTTGACTTTCCCTTTGTGCATGCGGAAACCACACATTTAATTCCCAACTCTTAAATGCTAGCATACCGAGTCTATTCCACAAGGCAAACCATAAATCGATCTGTATCGGGTATAGGAAAACCATAAATCAATGCAAGTATGATATGTGGCGGACTCATGGCAGGAGGGTATGCATAGCATATACATATGCCTATACGAAGTCCTCTAGCTTGTGCATTTAAAATTTGTAAACATTCAAGTATATGTGATAATAGATAGAAAATTTGTAAAATTAAGAAATTGAACACTTTGAACTTATTATTGCAATTGCATACCACTATTCTATGGAAGTTGGTTCACATATAAAATATATTTTGTATTATTTAAACATGTGTCTCTAGTTCCTACCCTTGCTTCTAGGTGCCCATTGACAAGCAAGGGTGAGATTGAGGGACACACATGAGCATGGTCAAGATAATCATGGAATGTATATGAATGGGTTACATGAAGTGACCCATGAATTGTTAAGACATTCCCTTTTAATTTGTTCTTTAAGTAATAAAATCATTTAGAAATACAAGTTGTTTCATAATGAAATGCATGGAATCAATTTAGAGATGAATTAGATAAAAGTTGTGAGATAAACAGTAATAATGAATTGTATTATTTTAGTTTAATGAGTATAATGGACTATATGTGTTGATTATAATTTTTTGAAGATATTATCTTTGGATGACTTCAATTAAGGTAAAGAGAATACATTTGTCATTTTCTAAATATAAACAATTATCATTAGTTGTATGTGAAATTGAAATGAGATATTTTTTAAAAAACTTACATTTACTAGGATCCTCAAATCTATCAAATCAATTTTAGACTTTCTTTCATAATTTTTTTTTTAAATTATAACTTAGTCTATGTAATGGAATTGAACCAATGACATGGAGCTACCAAACCAGGATTATTACAACTAAGTTAACACCTTATTATAATTTTCTTGATATAGACATTTTTCATTAACTTAAGTTACACTAACTTACTTAGATAATATAATAATTAATGATTTTATTACTATCTTTATTTACTCTAGAAACTAATTTAAGCTATAGTCTAACTTCAATGTTACTTTGACTTTAGCAAATGCCAAAGCTTAGTAAGTGGAATAGCACAAAGAAATCAACTCCCTTCAATTCCCCTTAATGATCCTTCATATATACAATTGAGCTTAGATCCAAAGTCTAGACTTTTTTCTTCCCAAGACTTAATTGAAAATGTTTACTATAAGGTTTTTATTATTGATCTAGATTAACTCCAAGTGTTTAATATTGACCTTAGCACATATAGAGTTATGTGTGGTGTTAACATGCTTCAAGCATATATGGTATGCTAGTTTCAAGCTCAATGTAAATCTCATTTTCAAGTTATCAACCATGTTATCTTCTAGGGATGTTACACTGAAAAAATGAATAATAATATTAAAAAAAATTTAGAGTAAATCAAATCATCAAAGAAAGAGTCTAAAGAAAAAGTCTAGCAATTTTAGAGATGCCTTTTCAAGTTTTCATCCATACAAGCACTGAGATAGGTAAAGGATTAGGCCTTGCCCTTGTTTAGAAGCACCCTAACAAGTTTTCATTTCTTACTAAAGGATTTCTTATAAAGAGAAGAAGAAAACTCTCTATAAAGATAAAAAAACACATCAATCAGTAATAATGAACGAATAACAATAGAAGCTGAAAGTTTTCCATCTTTGAGCCTCCAAAACAAAAAAGAAATTAATATTGCAATAAATAAATAAATTATTCAGCTATTATTATGAACTCTTTTGCTTGCTTAAAGCTACAGCTAAAAAGCAACATCTTTAAGAATTTGATATTTAACTCTTGAAAAGATATGATACTTATGCTCTTGTTGCTAGAAAATAATTGCATATCAAAACTTCCAATGCAGTTGAAGATAATTCCAAATGCAAAGAAAGAAAGTTGACAAAGCAAGCTGATCACCCAGAATGATTTCATTTATGCTTGGTTAAAAGTTGTTACAAATTCTAGATGTCCATTTCCAAGCATGCTAAGCAACAAGACACTAAAAAAAACGCGAGAAAATGAATCCTCACTTCTATAAAAAGGAGATTGAGAAGAAACATTTCTCATATGTTTAAGATGAGTACTGATAAGAAAACCTTGATGAATAAGACACCATAAAAATATGAATTCTATGAAATGTAGGAGCTCCAAATATCTTTCATTTTCATCATCCAAAAGTACAATAATGAATAAAATAATTCTTTGTAATAATATTGTATGCAACTTTAGAGTCAAAGAACAATAGATCTACCATCATTCTAAAAAATATTTAGAAATGCCTAATACAAACTATTGTCAACTTAAATAAAATCTTAAGATCAAAAATTAATTTTTCAAAATCTTTTTTTCTCTTTCCATTTAAGCCATAGAGGCTAGGAACCTTCCATCTAATCTAGCTATCATGCATATATTAATAGGAAACTATAATGATATCAAACTTGCTCCAAGTGGTACACAATCTAGATGAATTAGTAGCCTAAGCTCCTTCATTAAAATAAAGCCACCATGGGTTAATTTGCTTAAGCATATCTTCTAAAACTATAAAATGATTTTAATTCTAATACTTATTAAGCTTGAACATTGTATTCCAAATTTGTTCATAAACTAAAGAACTAGGGATAAAAATGGCCTAAGGAATAAGAAGATAATGAAGAAAGTTATTAGATGACTAACTATCATCATTTTTAGGTTTTTCTTGCATAAGTTTTTGATGAGCAACAGGTACCCCCTATGACTAACCATACGAATCACAAGTGTTCACCAGTGATATGGCTGAATTCCGTGGACTTAGTTACGTAAGTTACTAATATTCTTAAATAGTAAATCATGTACTTACAAGTCAGAATCCACACTTGTATTTTACTTGTATGTATGATTAAGTGTGGTTAAGCCATAAGATGTTTAATTTTTATGATTCTTTATTATTATTTTCTCCTAATTGCTAGGTGATTAAATGAAAGTTGATGAGTGGCGAGGTACCACTACACTCAACCATACGAATACGAGCATTACATGCGTGATCTGGTCGGACTCCGTAGACGGACTAGTTGTGGCATCTAGATAGTTAGTGATGAGTGGCGAGGTACCCCTACACTCAACCATATGAAACGAGCGTAGCATGCGCGACCCGATCGAACTTCATAGACTAAGTGCCTACACGTCCTATGGAACACTTGGGGTTAATCATTTGTTGTCTTCCTAGACTTACTTGTAGTTGTCACAGTGTATGGTTAAGTAAGTCCGAGGTATATGATTTTTATAGTCTTTTATGTTTTTTCTCCTATGCTATTGAGTTGAGGGTTGAGAAACTAATTACTAATTCTAACTAATGACTAAGTCTAAATTACCTAGCATCAGCATTCGTTCCCACTTACCGTACACACCCTGAACTGATGCAACCATGGTTACCAAATGCTAATCGTTGCTGGGGAACCACGCGTAACGCACGTGTTCGAAGTGGTCATATTGAGGCACTTAATTAGGAGGAAAGGGTTGAGAGAATCTAATCTAGCCTAAGTGCAATGAGCAGCCGATTCCTTGACTAACCGTACACATATTTGTGCACGACTACCACTGGGATTACCAAGCACAAATCCTGAATACGCCACTGGGTTACCAAGTAGTCACACTAGATGCTCGTAATCAAGTCGTACTCATACCGTGTTGTGATGAGCAATCGATTCCTTGACTATCTGTACACATCCTTAGATGCTCATAATCAAGTTGTACTCATTCCGCATTACTAAGAGAAAGCAATGAATAACAATGAATAAAACCCTATTCCATGCACTGTAAGGTTTATCCAGAAAGTTCATCTTTATTGCCGTACACAACTTGTGTTCAGGTACAATGTTGCTCGAATAAAGATCTATTCACTTTAGGACTCCTACTGCGGGCACATGGAAAATATTCTATCTCTGGAGTGATCAAACTGCTAGAGTTTCCCTACTTCTAACTTAGGATGAGGAAACAAGTGAGAGCCGCCTCTTATTTATAGACTTGGCAGCAGACCGTGATATCACGTAAGCAACATCGCAGGGAATGACGCGATATTACATACGCGATATCGCGCCCTATGCGATATCACGTCTCATCAGTTAGCCTTAGGTCGTAGTTTGCTGTCTTCCCACCTGGACTAGTATTAACTTTGTCGCATATGGTTTAGTCCAGAGTGAGGTGTATGATGTGTTTCTATGCTAATGCTACTCTTGAGGACAATGGAAAGTAATATTGACTAAGCTAAGAGAGAAAGGGTGAGAGAGAATCTAGCTAGCCTAAGTGCGATGAGCATCCGTTCCTTGATTATCCATACACATCTTGGACTTCATGTATGACTACCACTGGGATTACCAAGCACAGATCCTAGGTNAGAGAAAAAATAGAAACTAAAATCAAAACTAACTCTAAAATTGATTAAGAACTGAAAAAAATAACTAACTAGAACAAGGAAAGCTGCTTCTTATTTATAGAAATTGAGATAGGCCGCGATATCGCTGATGCGATATCGCGGCTCCAATAATTGGGCCTGACAGACCATATCTTGTATCAGGGCTCTGATAACTAGGCTCCGATAACTAGGCCTAACAGACCATGACTCATCATACCCCCACGACTGAATAACAACTCGTCCTTGAGTCAAAGAAAGTGAGGAACAAGTTCAATTGATTACACAGTGGATAGGTATGGGATTATTAACTGACTAGGAATTTATTCATGTCGTAGTGGAGAATTAAACAAAATTTGGACACAAACACAAAAGACAAAACTTGTGGAACTCATGGGGTTCCCAGTAGTGGTGGCTCCTCTATGGGTGCCTCTCCTTTGTCCTGCACGATCAAGCTTCTGAGATTAATATAATTGAAGAAGCGCTTGATGTTTCTCCTCTTTTATCCAAAGATTATGAGCCATCCATGCTGATGTTCCAATGTTTGATGGATTTGGCACTTTCCATGAACATGGCAGTTGCGGGAATGCTTGATTGGCCTTAACATGTTATGCCGCAAATAGTTGTCATTCCTCTTCATAGGCTTGGGCCCTGACTTCTCCACCTTTTGCTTAGATAGGTTATGCAGTAACAGGAGTTTCATGATGGATGCTGAGTGATTGTGCCTCCTGATTTGCATGTTCTGCATGAAGTCTTTGGCCTCTGCCTCTCCCTGGTCATTCGGTTGCACCTTGAGAGGGTCCTCCTTGTTGTCTTCCTTTAGGGGCCATCTATAATCACACAAAGATCAATTGTTAGTAAGGTTATGGAAAAAATTTCAATGATTTCATACCTTGCTCATTACCTTTAATAAATGTTGAATTCTTTGCTTAGTGTGATTTTAGAGTTAGAAATTTTTTCAAGGAAGTTGCCCTAAAAGTTTAATGTCGGACTAGGTTTTTTGAGGAATGTTTGATAAAATGATGATAAAGGAAAGAATAGATTTGGCAATGAAGTACATAGAGGGTATAAGATGATGTTGTGGTATGCAACAAGTACAAATTGCAAAAGTCACGCAAGTGGGTCCTTCCCAAAGCAGGTTCCAACCTATAATGCCCTTGCGTAACCACGCCTTAAAATGTCTGTAGGCATTAGAAGGGTTAAATGTAATCCATACCAGTTTCATAAAACACACACATGTAGATACCACTGGAATGAGGTAAGAGTTCTACGCTATACGAGACACGAGATGCAATTACATGAATAGCGAGGTGAGACGAACTACAAAAGGGATTTTAGAGATTGGGACATGAGGTAACTGACCTAGGGCACAATGAATCCTACGTGTAAAGCATGATTAATGTGTCATTAACCCATCGCTCCAAGATCAAGACCAAGTCCATTCCTCTGATTAGTGACACTGCATTGTTTCATCCCATGATGAGTGACTATGAGAATACCAGAACAACAAGGCGTATAATCACTTGGCATTTTGTTCAAGGAAGGAGTGATTTTTGCTTTGTTGCACTTCCTTTTTCTGCTTTTCTTTTTCTTTCTTCTTCTTTTTTTTTCTCTTTACTGAATCTAGAGAAGTTGCCAACCTTCAGGCATGGGTGCATGTCTTTCCAGTGGGACCCCCTAGAACAGCATTGGATTTTTGAGTGCCCTTTTGATTACTCTTACTCCCNGAGGTCTCTCAATGCTATTGGCAATAGTAGCACAAGTAATGTTTGGGGGTTGTTGCTGTGGTGTAAACACCTTAGGAACAATTGGTGGCGATGTAGAAGGAGGGAAAGGATGAGAATGTTGAAAATTAGGAGCAGTGTAAGGTGCACAAGGTGGTGGTTGTGTTAAGGACATGGGCTGATAGTATTGAGGAGAATGATAATGTGGTGAGATAGAGTATGTTGGCCTAGTTGGGGAAATAGGATGTTGAACTAGATAAGCATTTAGATTTGGATGATACGAAGGGTGTCTCCAGTTTAGGGCTGGCATCCCCCACGACTGGGATTGTTGCCACTATGATTGAACAAAGTATCTCTATACGAACTCAGGGTGTAACATGCTTCCCCAATGCTCATATAAATGTAACAAGATTGGGCATTGGCCCTTGGGGTGATCGTACAGGAAAATGTTGCAGTCATATGTATGACTGGCTATTGAGATCTTATTTTTGTTATCCCTTCTTTCTGATTGTCTACTGATACTTTGTCCTGCTTCTCGGATCATCAAAACTCTATCTCCAATGATATTGATATATTCTCCACACTTTTTATGCATCCATTCCAAAATCTTATTAATCTTTGCCTCAACTTCCTCTAATGATTGTTGTACTAGCAAAGATGGTTCTTTCTCCTTGTGATAGGTTTATTTCTCCTTTTTATGATCATGGACCTTTGTTAAGTTGATATCCTGTTGATGTTTTTCAACACTCTCCCATCTAGCCATTTCTCCTTCTTGTTTTGCTACCTGCTTAATAAGCTCTTGGACTTGATGGGTTCGTAGTTCATATAGTTAACCTTGGGCATACATCCCTAGGGTTTCTCTTGTTGCATCACGAAGCCCATCGATGATATTGTACATTAGCCTTTCCTCGGAAAACTTATGGCCTAGACAATTTTTTAACAGTGCATAATATCTTTCTAAGGCCATGTCCAAGGGTTCATGTTGTGCTTGTTTCCACCCTTGGATTTGTTTCCTCAAGGATGACACTCTTGCGTAGGTTTGATATCTTTCGTTAAAGAGTTCTACCATTGTTGGCCAATGTCGTATTGAATTTGGTTTTAACGATCTATACCATACTTTTGCTTGGCCAACAAGTGTCATAGGAAAGAGCTTGAGATTTTGGCCAATCGTTATCAATGTTGTTCCATGTACAGGCATCACAGAAGGCTTGTAAATGTTGATGCGGATCTAAGTTGTAGCCTCCTGAAAAATTGGGAAAGTTGTTTAAATCGAGCCTGGGTAGGCAGCTCTCTTTACGATGCCTACGTGAGATTTGAACAGCCTCTTGTATTTGTGTTAGGCTTGTAGTGGCTAGTGGGGGTTCATCGTCATCAAGTAGGTTATGCTTTTGTGCGTTGGAAGGATGTTGCCTTCATTTATGTTTATAAGAAACTCCCACCTTGGGTTGCGTACTCTAATCTTCATTGTCATATAATTTGTTGGTTATCCAATGAATTTCCCCACTAGATGTGGCATCATTATAGTCTTGTAGGAGAGGCATGGTTGTGAAATTGTGTGTGAATTTATGTGTGACTTTTTATAATTATTTCTTTCTAAAAGATATATCGTTAATTCTTGTACAGTGACCTTGTATGATATAACTAATCTAGATAACTAGCACCGTCCTCGACAATGGGGCCAATGATGAGTGGCGAGGTACCGCTACACTCAACCATACGAATACGAGCATTACACGCACGATCCGGTCGAACTCCGTAGATGGACTAGTTGTGGCATCTAGATAGTTAGCCTTAGGTCGCAATTCGCTGTCTTCCCACTTGGACTAGTATTAACTTTTTCACGTATGGTTTAGTCCAGAGTGAGGTGTATGATGTGTTTCTATGCTAATGCTACTCCTGAGGACAATGGAAAGTAATATTGACAAAGCTAAGAGAGAAAGGGTGAGAGAGAATCTAGCTAGCCTAAGTGCGATGAACATCCATTCCTTGATTATCTGTACACATCTTGGACTTCGTGTACGACTACCACTGGGATTACCAAGCGCAGATCCTAGGTACGCTACTGGGTTACCAAGTAGTCACACTTAAATGCTCGTAATCAAGTCGTACTCATTCTACATTTAACAGGAGTTTAAGGGTGAGAAGGAATTAACTAAGAAAGTAGTAAATAATAATTAATTAAATAATTAAGCTAAGTGAATGCTGCAATGATGAAGTAATCTCGATCTTTATTGCCGATCATGTGCATGTCCAAGTATGTCACACTCGAATAAGGATGCTGTACAATTACAATCACCACACTGCAGGCATACACTGGGAGGAAAAGGGTTGAGAGGAAAAATAGAAACTAAAATAAACAATAACTCTAAAACTGATTAAGAATTGAAAAAACTAACTAACTAGAACAAGGAAAGTTGGCTAATGCGATATCGCGGCTCCGATAATTGGGCCTAACAGACCATATCTTATATCAAGGCTCCGATAATAGGGCTTCGATAACTGGGCTCCGATAACTGGGCCTAATAGACCATGACTCATCAAAAGTTTAATGATTGAATTATTTAACAAATTAAATATCTCATTAACTAACTATCGTAATGTGGAGTATTCATTCCCATTTACCATACACATCCTAAATTGGTATTAGTGTTGTTGGGTTACGAAGTATATACTATTGGGCATACCAAGTATCCACTGTTGGGATTACCAAGCGTTAATACGTTATGCTTGAAATGATCATTCTCATGTGCTTATAAATTTTAATGAACCACTTCTCCTTGAGTTTTTATGTTAACAATTGCAATAGTCTTTCTATGTGTTTGTGTGCATGTTTTGTTGACAAGTTGTGTGTGTGCTTTGTTTGGACTGTGGTGGAAATGGCTAATTGGAATAGTAATAAATTTGTTGACCAGATTTTTATATGTATTATGATTAAATGTTTAAATAATTTATGCATAAGAAATATGATTTAAAATTCATGTTGGGAATGTTTTAAAATAATAATAATAATTAATATATGGAAAAACAAAATATTTTTTGTTCTATTTCAATAGAGATGTTGAGAAACAAAAGAAAAACAAAGGACAATACTCTAAGGTGTGCCTCAAGAGCTAAAACATATATGTTGAGATGCAAAAGAATGCTCATATTGAAGGAACCTAACCTATGAATCAAGTTGGAGGAACCTGACCCATGAATCAGGGATATTGTGTGCAAATATCGTAGCTTTATATTTTATTTCTTTTTAATTTTATCTAGATGTGATGCACTGTTCTTTTTAGTTTAAAATAGTAGAGTATAAGTGCCCTCTCCATGGCTGTAGAAAGGTTAGGCGATGATCTTTCAAGGCTTGTAAGATGATGGGAAAATTCACATTGCTGATGACCTAAAAAAGAAGGTGCCTTATATGATTATGTATCCTGAATTGTCCTTATCATGAATCTATTTTGAAATCTCTTTCCTTGTATCTTATGACAATTTTGAATGATAAAGAGATAGATATCATGCTGGAATGTTTTATAATTATCAAGACGAATTGAACCTAAGATCTAGCAAAATTTGAATTCTAAAATATTAAAAATTGTCGATTTAGGAATTGAACTAGCAACCTGTGAATATACATATTTTATTGATTTTTTCGTGATCATGAAGAGAATTGAACTCATGACTCATTGCTGAAAAAAAAAGAGAGAAAACTTTAAAAAGAAAGAAAAGAATACAAATAGTTTCTAAGAAGTTAGTTACAAGAAACCATCCATTATCCCTTATTTCCACCTATAAATAGGGAGAGGAGGAGAGGAAAAAAACACACAAGGCAAAAGTAGCTGAGTAGAACAAAAAAAAAAAAGAAAAAAGAAAAAAGGATACAACAATAGGGAGTATGGCTAGGAAGGGAGAGAATATTGTGGCTGCTAGAGGAGATAGCAAGGAGAAAGAAAACAAGTGCTCCATAGTAATCCAATATTTTGATAATTCTTCCTAGTAAGCAAGATATCTAAGTAAGAAGGTAAGATATGTTTGATAATGGTTAGCAAGGGCTAATTTTCTCAAACTTCTCTCTTCTTATTTACGTAACCACCTTCACAATGCTTGTATGAAATTATCAAGATTGTTGCTATAAGCTTAAATTGTTGAAACCTTTATTACTTTTTTTTGGATCTCTCCACCTATCCTCTGCACTCTCACACATAAATGACTTGGACGAGAGTTATTTTTATAATGATTTAGAAACACCCATAATGATTTAGGGCATTATTAGCAAAAGATTGCCTACAAGGGCTAAGGATCCCTGATATAAGGATTGGTACCGTTGGTAGAAAGTGAGAGTATTCTTGGGGCCATGGATAATTGTGAATGTTTGAAAATTGTTGGATTCTTGAGTTTTGGTTGGAATTTGGTTCATGAACCCTCCCCTTTTGAATGCATAAATCTTAGATCTAAATCTTAAATTATACTTTTTTTTCCTATACCTTCTCAAGACTAATTTTGATATCTTTCTATAAGTTGATGGAGTGGGAGAAAACCTAGGATGTTAATTTATGGTTGTGATCTATTTATTCTTTGCTATTGAACATATGAATTTTCTAATTAAATGATTAATGGTAAAATGGTTACAAGAGTTAAATTTAACTGATCTTATTTTGTGTGTTGCTAGAAATTATAAAGTAGTATTATGCAATTAAACAAATATGAGGTTGTTAATTTATCTACTTTTGTGGTCATTTCTTTGGTTTACAAATGTGTAAATGATCCTAAGTAGATATTTCTTTTTAAGCTAAATAATGAAAAGTTTGATTTTTTTAATCTGATGAATCTTGCACAGATATTTTACTATGGCTATTTCTTTATAACATTATCTCTTAATTCTTAAAATTAATATTGATTAACCTCTCTTAGAACTAGCTCTAGGCATGGTTGATTTCATTTGAATTTTATAGATTAATGTTAGTTTGATTATTGTAGAAAGATAGCCACTTGGGTATTTTGTTCTTTCAACTAGCTTTCTTTCTAGGGGGCTTAAGGTGCTAGCTCTTTCTCCCTACAAATGGGTATTACATAAATGATGACATTAATTAATTAATTAAGAATAATAATGCAAAGTGCATGAAATGTAAAATGCTGAAAAGTAAGATTAAACTAGTCTAGTGTTGTAATGAATGAAGGAAATCTCGATTTTATTATTGATCATGCCAATGTGTCCAAGTACATAAGCACTCGAACAAAACTTTGTATAATCTCATATGTTTGCACTATAGGCACTCAAAGCGAAAATATTCTAACTCTTGAAGGAAGAAACTATAATTTAATTAACTATACAATTGAAAAGTGCCATAAATACAAGGGGTGCATGCATTTATATAGGTAATGATTATGTTAGTGTCAACGTATTTGTGTCAATGCATTTTAACATGCGTCGATGGGGATGCATCGATAGGCATGCATTGATGCAACCTATCTTACTGATGTTTCATCATGTCCCCATGACTAATTGAAAACTCGTCCTTGAGTGAATAAAGTTGGGATCAATTTTCTTGAAAGTATGGAATTTATTAACAGAAAGATAGACTGATTGACTTAATTGACTCTGAGTGCATGATTGTATAATATTACAAAAATGAGTTTCCATGAGAACAAAATTGGACACTTAAACAAAACTTTCATCAGTTTCTTATAGGATAGAAAAAGATGTAATGAATTCTCATACATTGCCTAAAGGTGGAGGCTCCTATGGCTCCGATGGTCCTTCATCTTGCCCTAGTGTTGCTGGAGGGTAAGGTTGATCTACTACTATCACTGTTGTTGTAGGAAGTTTGAACGCATCTAGGTGTACTTTCATCTTCTCTTCCTTGATTTGTGGATCATAAATAGTTCATGTAGCTTTTTTGATGTGAACATGTATAAGGATGTCTCATGGGTATGGCATTAAAGAAAACATTTCCTTTGTATTGATATGAGACATTAAATAAAAACATTGTCTTTGCATTGTTAAACCAAGCTATGAATTGCTTACATTACATGTTGAACATCTTTACCAAGTTCTGTAGCTCTTGGTAGTCATTCATATGTCTTGCTAGGTTCTTAGTAGCAAATAATTAATTAGTGAATCTGCTGCTAAGAACTACAAGTTCTATGTTGGTTGTCTCCAACTTTTGTTTGGTCTCTTTGTAAAGCTTGAATTCCACCTCAGAGAGGAGGTAGAAACTAACAATCTAATTCTTCAACTTTGTTCTTGGCCTCTTTGTTGTCAACATTGTCAAGTTTGCATATCAAAGGTTAGCAAGCTTCATATAGTCTATCATCTCCTTGATCTACAACTCCTTTAGGCAAATTTCAACCTTGTTATATGCATTTAGTTCATCAAAATGGGCTGAGCTGTTGAAGGGCCTCATTCATCTTCACCTTTGCTAGTTGAATATCTTTTTCATTAACCTCCTTAAGTAATCCAACCTGGTCCCTGTAATGATTCTTTATTCATTTAAACTTCAAGGTCTCATTCTTCTAGGTGGCTACTTTGATGATGGTGTTTTGGCAAAGAGCATGGACTTCCTCCATAGAGAGATAATGATTTTTTATTACTAACCTCCTTAGATCTAGATTTACTTTGGTGAGCTACTCCTACTATTGGCATATGAATTTACAATCTCTTCCTTTTGTTGCTTAGAATTCTATAAGAAGTGGTTATCTTTGGTGAGAATTAAGTATTTTTTGCAGACCTGCAACATGTTCTTGTCAGTGTTAGCCATGGCTTCTAACAAGAGCGTGTCAAAGGTCACCACCTCCTTCACATTGCTAGCCTCTTGGTATTTTTGCTAAAGCTATTGAAAAGCTTCATCCTTGGTAAGTTATGGCTTGAGAAATGTAGGGTTAAAGAGATGGGATTGTAACTCAGCAACTTTGGCAGTGAACTGTCAATTGGTTGTGATGGTCTCCTCAAGTTGTGTGTTGGCAATTAGTAACTTGCTCCTTGTCTCAAGCAACCATAATTGGTTTGTTGTAATTTTAGCTAGGAGATCAAAGATCCCCACAAGCAATTACATGGCTTCAAGTAGTCTTTCGAACACCGTCTCATGTTGGGTAGTGCTCATTTGATCACTTCCTAATCCTACAGACATATGGATGTTTGCCATAGTGATAATGCTAGGTACTATTATAGCAGGAGTGTTTAGGACTTTAGAAACCCTATCAGTCACCACCTTTGCTACTATCTCTTACCTCTCATGTGTCATAACCAGGACGGTTACCCTCTCACCTTCTTTTAACATGATGGAGAAGGCTGCAACATTTCCTGAGATCTTAGGGAATGTTTATCTAGGAATAAACATAATGATCTCCTAGATACTTGGATTGGGCCTAGTGGACACCTAGTTCCTTTGTGCAGAGAAGAGTAGGATCGTTTCATTGTCCAACTAACTTATGGTCCTGGAAACCTCATTAAGATGGCTCATGGCTAGATGGTAAACAGAGGACTCCCCTCTACCTACAGAGCCTTGGTGTTACTATAGCTGCTACTCCTAAAATTTCCTAAGTTTTTTAGTAGTTGCGATACCTCTAGTGTAGTCTTTGGGACTATAGGTGGTGGTGGTGATTGCTCCTCTTCTTGCACCTTAGTTGCTACCTTGTCTTTCATCATCTCCTACCAAGATGTGACAAGAGCACGGTAGAACAGATCATTGGAATAGCAAACCATTCCTTCCCATTTATAAAATTTGTAGATCAAACATGGAAAGAGGAATGTCTTCCCTTCCTTCTCATTTTCTTTGAAGCGCTTCTCAATCTCTAGAAAAATAAGTTAGGGAAGGTTGATTGGGAATTTCCTTTTTAAATCAATGCATGCTTGAGCAGAGAAAGTTGTTACTTTATTAGACCTCATCGTTGGGTTTAGATAATAGACCACAATTTTAAAGTATGCCCTTTCTACCTTGGTGAGGGCATTATACTCCTTTCAATCCATCACATAGCATTGTTGAATCCACTCCTTTTTAGCTTTTGGGTCCACTTGCATTGATATTTTGACCAAGTTGGCCCCTATATTTGGTAAATTGAGGGTCTTTGCAATGACTTCAATTGATTAGAAGATGGTTATATCTTTGATTTTTACTGACACATCTCCTTGTTGGTTGTTTTAGAATAGATAGGTCTCTCCCATGTACCATTCTCTGTTGTTGGAGAGAAAATGCCACAAGGGAGACCCCTACAGTTGTGTGTAGACCTCCTCTAGTGCTAGTTCCAAGAAGGGTCCAAAGTTTAGCTCTTGAAGGATAGAACTTTGGACCTCCTTAATCCTAATTTTCTATAAACAGGTTTCTATGAGAGTGACTTCCAGGCTAGGCCTTAGTCTAGGAGCTTCATCTTACCTAGATAGGCCTATCTTCATAGTGGAATTCTATTTGATAGCTTCCACTTTGGGCTCCTCCCAAAGAGGTCTTGTGGCATGAGTTGCTTACTCTTGGGGGTTGTTGTGATTGTTTCTACTGTTGGCCCCTTCCTCCTCTAGGTCACTTTTCCTTGGGTTGTGAGGGTTCTCTCGCTTGCAATTTTTTAGGTTCCATTTGTGATCATAACATAACCTATGGTTAGCCCTTAAGTTCATAATCATTATTTTTAAAATACCTTTCTTGGTTAGATTTGGTTATGTTAACTTACTAGATGTTGAAAATTAATTATTTAGGTACTTTTTAAGGATCTTAGGCTAGATGTATTAATTTAATGTTATTTTATTCTTAGTTATCAGAGTTTGTGTAGTGGTATTAACCTTGAAAGTGATCAATTTAATAATATTTTAATGGGTTGATCATGGGAAGTTAGGAAAATTTAGAAAAATTTTCTGCAAGAAACTAAAGGTTTGTATCCCCATGACATAGAGCTTACCTCCAGTAGCACAAGGGTTGAAAAACAAGTGAAAATGAATTAGCAGTTTGAAAGTTAGGGCACTTGGAAAGCTCTTGGGCTTTAAACAATGACAAGAACTCCTCTTGATCTTTGGAAAAATGATGCAAAATGAGCTAAGTGTCACATGTATATCTAGAATTTTTGTGTTGCATTAATAGGGCTACATTGACTCATCTCATTACATCGATGGGGTTGTGTTGATGTAGCCATACTTATCTATTTCTCATTTTTATGAAATGAATGAATTTTGGATGAGTTTTGGGATGAAACAAAAGCCCAATGAAAGCCAAAAAGATGGAGAATAATGGCAGCAACATAGACGAGGATTAGTTGGGCTTAAGAGAAGTGATTGGAGTGGAGTTTGGATGGAATTGGAATGCTAAATAAAGCAAAAGTGGGTGTTTGTAATGTTATCCAAGTGAAGGATCAAGCCAATGATCCATGGTAAGGAATTTAACTTTAGTAAACTAAAGGAAAGCAAGTGGGTCCTCCCCAAAGTAGGTAGATGCCTCATGCACCCTTGTATACCATCATCATAGAGAGTTTGTGGGCCTCAAGAATGATAAATGATTCGTGTTAAGTTAAATCCCACACCTAAAGATAATTGTCTAAGGTTTATATGATCTAGTAGCAAACTAAACAATTCCCTATGATATGTGATAATGATGTGGTGAACCATGAATGAGGAAATAATAGAGAAAGAATATGTAAGAGGTCATCAGCATCTTAGTCACACAAGATTCTTAGTGAAATTCATGATTAAGATGATCTAATCCTAGTTCGTTTCAAGTCAAGACTAAATGCATTCCACTTTTAGTGATCTTGCAGTAACATATACCCTCTAGACATCCACTGAAAGTCTAAAATAGCTCCAAAGTATAACCATCACTCCAAGAGAAGAAGAAAAGAGAAGAAGGAAGTAGAGAGGGCCTTAGTTATAGGGATGCCTTCAGGCATGAATAACATGGCTTTCCAGCCCCATAACTAGTGCTTGTAGCCCATTATTTAGTCTAAGCGATATGCTTTGAATTCTCATGCTTCTTATTTTCTTTTTCACAAAAACCACATCATGCAAATATGTGCTTTCTTTTATAGTCAACAATAGGACTGATGGTATACCAATGGAGTATCATAGAACCTTAAGAAAGATGTTGAGAGAAATTATGTTAAATCTTCTTAAGGTTACACCCTGTCCCATTCCCACTTGGTTCTTTCCTAGCTCGTTAAGTATCAAGATCATTAATTAATTGTTAAGTTTTATCGTGAAAGAGCTTTGTGCTTCCAAAATATTGATTTCCTATAGAATAGATGGAATGGGTGGATGTCACAAACTCACTGTCTGATACCATCAGAATAATTGACATAGTGTTATTAGATTACATAACTCAAAGACAAAAATAATCATTTGGTTAATCAATCATAAAGTTGATAGCATTCTCTTGTAACTTCTAGAGTTGTAGTAGTAATAATTAAAACTAGGATTTCCAATAAACTATATGAAAAAAGCTAATTAAAAATAAGAATAACAAGAAGAAAATGAAAGATATATAAAATAAATAAGAAAATATACAAAAAGATGGAAAACACACAAAGAATGATGTAAAACAAAAATGGTGAAAAGTAGGTTGTCCCCATCATGGTGTTAGTTTTGGATGGCCATTTCTCCCCTGACTATGTTAAGAGGAGGAGATTCAAAAAATAGAGTCAGATTGTAGAGGAGGAGATTCAAAAAATAGAGTGAGATTGTAGAGGAGGAGATTCGAAAAATAGAGTGAGATTGTTCCAGTGCAAATGTATTGTTGTTGTTGGTTATCTTGGGTTTCGAGAAGGGTTTGACTTATTGCATGTTGACCAACAAATGTTTGTGAGGGTTCAAAGGGTGGTAAATGGTCATGGCTTCTAAAGGAAAATTTACATGGATGTTACAAGGTCCTTTTCATAATGTTTGAAACTTAGTGCATTATGGTACATGCATGGGATTCTAGTAAAAAACCTTATCATCAAGTTGAAATTAAAGTCTTGTTATTTGTGCATCATGACATTGTTTGGAATGTTCATTGTGTACTTTGTTCATCATCAGGACTATTTGTTGATTCTCATCTAGCACATATAGTGTCATTAGGTGTTATTTTTGTGCTAGATTGATGTTGAGATCAAGCTCATAGGATGTTGTAAGTGTACAAAGTTCAGCTTGGATTGGAAGTTTGGGTAAATTTCCATACACCAACTCATAGGAAGAATAGCCTATAGAAAGTTTTTAGGTTGATCTATAGGCCCAAAGAGAATTATTATGTTTGGTGCTTCAATCCTTCCTATATTTTTTGATTGTTTGTGTTAGAATTCTAGTGATCTCCCTATTAGTAACTTCAACTTAACCATTAGCTCATGTGATAGGGGGTTGCAAGTTTATGTTGCACCTCTAAGCATTGCATAAGCTTCCAAAAGTAGATCCTATAAAGTGAGTTTCATTGTTTGAAATAAGTGTCCTTGGCATCCAAAACCTATTTACCACATTTTTTTAAACAAACCATGCTATAGTGGAAGATGAAAAATTTAGCAACGATTGTAGCTTTAGCTCATTTTGTGCAATAGTTAACAAAAACAATGATATAAGCCTTTTCATTTAACATGGGAATGATGGATACCATGAAGTTGATGCCCCAAAGATCGAAGGGCTCTAGTGGTTAGATTGACTGCTAAGGTCCTTCCATTTGTATAGTTATTCCTCCATCCCTTTGGCAGCATTTGTAGGAATAGGAAAAGTGGTGAGCATCTCTGAAGATGATTGGCCAAAAGTACCCTACCATGAGGATCTTCATGGATGTCTTCCTGCTTGCATAATGGCTCCCACAAGGACCTTTGTGGTCATCCTAGAGGATCCTTAGATAATCAACATTAGGCATACACCATCACACCAAGCCATATGCAAAAATATTATAAAGGTTAGCTTCAATCTCTATATAGTGTTTGTCTTGGTGAAGAAACTATTCTTTCTTCTAATTGTTTCATTCCATTGAAGTCTCCTGAGTAAGAAGGTAGGTGAGGAGTTCATCATACCAATTGGTACCCATGGGTTCTTGAACACCAATGGATTTGAGAAAGAGCAGTTCATTTAGGAATTGATCAGATAAAGGCTCTTTATCCTTTTTGCCATCCCATCGTAACTTAGATAAGTGACCGGCAACCACATTCTCAATTCCTTTCCTGTCCATCATTATAAGGTCAAACTCCTGTAAATATCACCAGTCACCATATGACACAAGGACTCACTATTGGCTTATTTATTAGAAAATGGATAGCACTATGACCAATATGCACAAAAATTTGATATTTAAGAACATAATATCTAAATTTTTCTAGAGCATACACCACTACCATGAGCTCCTTCTCAGTGGTGGTGTAATTTAGTTGTGCACCCATAATATGTCTACTTGCACAATGAATGTAATAAGGATATTTTTGATCATCTAATCATGAAGCACTACATCCAATGCATAATTGGATGCATCTATCATTATAATAAATGGTCTAGACCAATTTTGGTTACATAGAATGGGAGTTTCTATGCGCTTATGCTTTAGCTACTAGAATGCTTATTTGCATTCCTTGGTCTAGTTGAAAGATGCATCCTTCTTTGTTAGTTTCACTAATGATTTGACAATTTTTGAGAAGTTCTTGATGAAGCACATGTAGTAACAGTGTATCCAAGGAATGTCCAAACATCTTTTATAGTTTATGGTTGTTTGGTGATTCCTTGGATAACTCGTACTTTTTCTAGGTCCACCTTTATCCCTTGTCTTGAGATTTGGTGCCCTAAGACTATGTCCTCTTGGAACATCATATAACTTTTCTACTAATTGAGCCTTAAGTTAGTCTCCACACAACATTTCAGCACTTGCTCCAAACCATCCAAGGCTTTCTCAAAGTTGGTCCCATAGGTGAAGAAGTCATTAATGAAGACTTCCATACCACTATCGATCTAGTGCTGAAAAATGTTGAGCACTAGGCATTGAAAGGTTGCACAAGCATTGAAAGGTTGTAAAGGCTAGAGGACATTTTTTATATGCAAAATTCCCTCATGGACTTGTGAATATTTTTTTGACCTAATATTCTAGTGCTATTTGGATTTGGTTATAGCCATTATAATCATCCAGAGAAATGTAGTAGCTATGCATTATAAGAGTATCCAATACCGAGTCCACAAATGGCAATGGGAAATGATCCTTGAAGGTTGCCATATTCAACAACCTAAAGTCAATGTAGACTCTCCACTTTTCTTCTTTCTTTGGTATAATTATGAGTGGGCTAACCTGCTCACTATTTGCAATGGGATAAATGAACCTTTCCTTAAGAAGTTGTTTAATTTCATCCCTAAAAGACATATTCTAAGGCTACTAGTAGATCCTTAAGTTCAAGGGCCTCTTACTTGAAATCATATGGGATTTCAACCTCCCCCTAATCAATCTCTTCATTTTTGTGGAAATGTTAGTGTTGGATTTGCTCTCGGCCGTCTACATTATCTGTGTAGATACTTGTGGGAAGTTCCATTGGTTCCATGCAAATTATGGATTCAACACTATTATCTATGGTTAGCCACAAGGAATCTTCTTGTTTTGTGAATGATGCATATAGGCACTACTAAACATTTGACATTTTGGTACACTGATTGCATGCTTGGATAAATGTACTTTTCATGTCCATAGTCGCTACATGTAATGGCACCCTGTATCATTATATGCAATGCATGGAACTTGCTTCTTATCAAGCTTTTCAAACTTATTTTCCTTGGAGATTTCAAGAAAAGATCTTGAATTCCCATTGTAGCATTAATAGTGATAAGCCAAGCCCTTCCCATGATAATGGGAAAGTTGCATTTGTAGTTATCCACATGGATCACCTAGAAATCTATTGGGTATGAACAACCATGGATGATGGTCATAATGTCCTCTACTAATCTTAAGGGGATCATGATGGATTGATCTGAAAGATCTAATCTAATGTTACATTTTTTAAGTGGAGGTAGGTTTCACATCTTGTACATTTCTTGAGAAATCAAAGTCACTCTAGAACCTAAGTCTAGTAGAGCTTTCCATGGATCATTTCCTATGATCTATAATTAGATTAAGGAACTTCTAGGATTAGATCATTTCCTGGGAAGGTGGCTTATGTTGATTTAATTAATGATCGCATGGGTCAACATGACAATGTGGACATTGAAGGATTTTTGATTTGAAGGAAGCTTGAGGGTAATTTTAGAATTAGTGGATGTAAGGTTAGTAGCCATGCAGATCTATGAGGATTGTTGTGGACTATGTGACGTGAAGAAAGCCCTCTTGTGAAGCTTATGCTCAAAGCCACTCAAATAATCATCTGGCTATAAGGTAACTACCCTCATGGTATTTCATTATTGTGGCTATGGGGGAATTTCTCCCTACATAGATGGAGCAGGTGGCAAGGGTGTGGTGTTAGATGGTGTAGTGTATGTTGGTGGATACAAAGGAGGATGAGTGAAATGAGATTCATTTCTTGAAGTATGTATTCTATAATATTCAAGAGGGTAGTAATTGATGAGTGGCGAGGTACCCCTACACTCAACCATACGAATACGAGCGTAACATGCGCGATCCGGTCGAACTCTACAGACTAAGTGCCTACACGCCTCATGGAACACTTAAGGTTAATTATTCATTGTCTTCCCAGACTTACTTGTATTTGTCACGGTGTATGGTTAAGTAAGTCTGAGGTATATGATTTTTATATCTTTTTCAGTTTTATCTCCTATGCTATTGAGTTGAAGGGTAGAGAGACTAATTACTAACTCTAACTAACGAACTAAGTCTAAATTAACCTAGCGTCAGCATCCGTTCCCACTTACCATACACACCCTGAATCGATGCAACCGTGGCTACCAAACGCTAATCGTTGCTGGGATCACCATGTGTAACGCACGTGCTCGAAGTAGTCATACTAAGGCACTTAACTAGGAGAGAAGGGTTGAGAAGGATTTAATGACTAATAAAACATTTAAATAACAAATAATAAATAATAGTAAATAAAATCCTAATTAGCCTATTTCATGCACTGCAAGATTTATCCAAGAAGCTTGTCTTTATTTCTGTATACAAACTTGTGTTCAGGTACAATGTTTGCTCGAATAAAGATCCGTTCACTTTAGGACTCCTAC
Organism: Gnetum montanum; assembly: GCA_015680685.1. Classification (NCBI taxonomy): domain Eukaryota; kingdom Viridiplantae; phylum Streptophyta; class Gnetopsida; order Gnetales; family Gnetaceae; genus Gnetum; species Gnetum montanum. Next base: position 572,355 of record MNCI01027123.1, on the reverse strand, counting down.
TGCAGGCACATGGAAAATATTCTATCTCTGGAGTGATCAATCGGCTAGAGTTTTCACTACTGTCTAGCCTAGGATGATGAAACAAGGGAGAGCCACCTCTTATTTATAGATATGACGGTGCATTGCGATATCGCATACGCGATATTGTGGGGGAAGATGCGATATCATGTACACGATATCACGTCCCATCATACCCCCATGACTAAATGAAAATTGGTCCTCGAGTTCCTTACAATAATATTGTGAAGGTATGGGATTATTGACTCAAATGGAACTAATGGGATGACATATGAACGGATCATCATTATAAGACACAACAAAACTGGTGTTCATGACAACAAGAGTGAACACCTTATTACATTGACATCAGGCCTTATTTGGTAGCTTGAGAAAGAGAGAGAGAAAGAAGTGTTGTTGCTGCCAACGCTAGGATTGCACCTTTCATTTTTCCATCCGTAAGCATGCCATCGATCTTGCTCCTTGCATAGCTGTTTCAGCATCGCTCCATTCCAAGTGTTCCCTCCAAATCCAATCCATTGTTGTACAATTGTCATCTGCACACACAACACAATCTTATATTAGCAAGGGTAGATGAATTTCAATGCCATTGATACCTTGCTTCGGTGTAAGTCCATTGGTTGAGTTGTGGAATGGCTGATTGCGGGTTTGGAGATATAATATCGATGACTACTGAAGCTGTAGGGGTTATGAGAAAATCGAAAAAATTGGGCCCCGTACCCCCATGACTAATCGCGAACCTTTGGTAGCGTTAGAATGGAGAAAGAAAAGGAATAAGAAAGATAGATAAAAAGGGAAAAGTATGACATCGATGAAATGGATGTCAGGATGGAAATGAAAAAAATAAAATAGATTGCAAAAAATGTTAGGGGAAAGAATTTAACTAGTATCCAAAATAGGAATGTCAGTGGGTCCTCCCCAAAGCAGGCTCATGCCCTTAATGCCCTGACAAACCCACATTCAAAGAGTCCGTAGGCCCTAGGAATGTCTGTTGGAATAAGAGTTAAAGTCTTAACCACAAGAATTTACCGAAAAGAAAACAATGCATCTACCAAGATATACACTAGTGATATAACTGGAAATGAGGTGAATAATGGAGAGAAGGATGGGGAGAAGAGAATGGAATGGTATCCCAAGAACAAGGTGGTGTACAGACCCATGTGGATTTCATGATTAATGTGACTTGGTAAATCTCATTCCAACTCTGGCCTCAAACCAACCACATCTAGTGACTTTGCATCAATGCATTCGGTCAATCCATCCCCTTGAAGTAACAAGAACACCTTCTCCAAGAGCCAACGCCATTTCGACGAAACAAATGAGGAGAGAATGGGAAGTAAGAAGGGCCTTAGTTAGAGGGAACATATTTATTTTGAGTTCCATAACCAGTGCTTGTAGCCCAAGGGATTATTTTGTCTAAGGGGTGTGCTTTGAATTCTCACT